>JAMQGT020013031.1:187500-225000 GCA_024447675.2 Pterophyllum scalare | reverse complement strand
GCATTTTGACCAGTGGCAGCTTTCACTGCCAAACTGAACCAGTGTCAGGGGGTGATGTCATACTAGGTGTGGCTGTCAGTCTGAAGGCGCAACTCAGAAACGCCAACAAAATCTTTAAGGCTAGAATCCAGTATTTAAACCCATTATTGGCAGTACAGCAATTAAATTACAACTTAAATGTATCATAAACGATTAAGTGGTTGTTAGATCAGCATAAACTCGTTGCAGCTAAACGTGATTTAATTATCAGTTCATTTTGCCAATTCATTTTGTTCTCATCTTCTAACCGATTAATCAATTAATCATTCAACCAGCCACCTCCATGATGCGCATGTTCAACATTGTGGTAAAACCAATTATTTCTGGAGTTTGTATGTCTGGTTGGGAGCTCATGCTTCTGGAAATTTGCAAGTCTTTAACTAGTGTGCAGTCAGTATGGAGGCCATCACAACAGTACTGCAGTCCTGCTGGTCTGCGCCAGCAGATTCAGGGACAGTTTCTACCCGCAAGCTGAAGTACTGGACAGTTTGCACAGAGTTTATATATACACAACATTTTGCACAATCATTGTGCACATTGTACATGTATGCACCATTACCTTGTACTACAGCTGCTACAGTATTTTTTTGTATTTATTTTGTTTCTCTGTATATTTATTTTATATGTATATAGTCTTTTATAGTCATTTTATATAGCTTACTTTCTGTTTTATTTATTTAAGTGTTAGTTTATTGCAATATTGTTTTTGTTTTTTTATGTGAAATATTGAGGGGCCTGGGTCTGGGTTTTACCTGTATATGGCAATAATTAATAAATAAATAAACTAAACAGTCGTGTTGGATGAACTTGTAGACCTTTGGAGTGCAAGCAGAGCTGTACAGTGGTGAGCTTGTCAGAAGTTCAAAGGGCAAAAATGGATGAACTGCAAGACAAAGCAAAGAGGACTGATTCATCATTTGCTTGTCTACTGTGCTTGTTTTATGAAATATGTTTAGTGACTCGCTGTTTGGGGTTTGAATTCCTGCTTTAGGTGGGACGCTGTGTCAGTGTATCCTCATTGTGTGAGCCTTTGTGCTGCTGTACAGTCACTGACCTGAACACAGATGATGCAATACAGCTAAGCAGGCTGCAGTGTGCACTGCGGGGTTTCACTGAATAAGAGCACACCACAGGCACCCAACCCCTCAGCTAATTACCTCTGCACCAACTACACCCTGATCAGCCACAGGAGTTTAATTAGTTTAAAGATAACAACTAATGATGATTCTTTGTATTTGTTAAAATGTGACTGAACTGTAAAACATGCTAATGACAATTTGCAGCAACCCCAGGGATTTTGAAATGACATATTTTGCCAGCTAGCAGTCTCTAAATGATCAAAGTAGCTGCAGTTTTAGGACAGCTGGATTGAAAATGTCAGTTTTGGAGATATTGTAACTGGATGTGTTGATCCGGGGAGGGGGGGGGGACAGAACAAAACAACCAACCTCCAAACAATATATTTGTTGAAGCAAGAACTCAGAACCTTTGTAGAAATGTGCTCTTATTTAGTTGCATGAAGTGAGCTCTTCTCTGTTTGACTGAATCTTTGGGTACTGCACCATTTTATTATAAGATATTTGACATGCTGCTGGGTCTACTCCTGTTTTCTATCAGATTTCATGCCCGAAAAAAAAGAATGGATTGGAGAATAAAAAAGCTACTTTCAGCTGCTCTCTCATTCAGAAAGGGTCTCCACAGCGGGTAGCTCTGCATATTTGATTTGACAGATTTGCACACCGGATGATCTTCCTGATGCGCTAAAGGGATTTGTGTTTCCTCCCGGGATTAAACCAGGAAGCTTTGGCTCAAATGTGTAAACCACTACACTATGGAGAATATTCAGAAAATTTTATGAATAATTTATATAACTTCAGTCCAGTCTGATATGAACAGTGGAGAAAGTACTTGTATTAATTTTCATGCAAATAGAGTACAAATGGCAGTCAGTGAGCTTCAGGCAGTTTTGCATTAAAGCAATGGGACTGAACAGTTATTAAATCAAGTAATGGAAACACAGTGGAGGAGGAAGTGGCACTTAATTATCAATCATTAGAGAATTACAGCAGCCTTTGATCAATCTGAATGTCAGTGTGTGTGTGTGCGTGTAATCTTCACTCTGCCCCTGGTTGCATCTGAAATCTAAGTTATTTTTATCTTCGTCATACCCTGCATTACTTAACAGTGTTTGTGTCTGCAGCAGCATGGCACTGTCGGAGGACAGCGTGAGTGTCTGGAGCTGTAATCAGGTGGCCCAGTGGCTGCAAGAAGAAGGTTTTGGACAGTATGTGGAGTTATTGTGCACACAGCACCGCCTGGACGGCCTCAGTCTGCTGGCTCTGACTGAGGCCGACCTGCGGGGTCCTCCTCTGGGCCTCACGGTGCTGGGAGACATCAAAAGGCTGACCATAGCCCTCCGCCGGCTCCAGATAAAAAACCAGGCCCAGCTGGAGGAGCTGGGTCTTGCACCTTCAGACAGTCTTCCTGCCGGGCTCTCTGTGGGCACTGCGGGGATCAAACAGAGCTGTGATGGCGCTGACGGGGGGTGTAATGGAGGTGATCGCTTGTGTAACGGGTCTGAGCTGCGGCTGAGGAACAGCAGTAGATCTGCATACAGACTCAGGAGAGGTGTTGTGTCACACACACTCCAACGGGAGATGTAGGCAGCATTTAGCTGGTAGATTGGACCCAGAGGTTTGGAAAACAGTCATCAGTTCCATATATGTGTTTCTGGTGTTTGGATTCACATCTTTCGTCATGGTCATCGTACATGAGCGTGTCCCGGACATGAGGACATACCCACCCCTGCCTGATATATTCCTGGACAGGTACAGGCTTGCATATATTATTTTGCACTGATAAGTATCTATATGATGGATCCAGGGATTGTTGAGCAACTTGAGCTCCATAGTTCATGTACACATCAAGCTGCGCTCATATCTTATCTACCTACTGGTATTGATGTGTTTTTTTTTGTACTCTTAACAGCGTACCCAGAATTCCTTGGGCTTTTGCCATGGCTGAAGCTTGTGGCCTCATCTTATGTTACATGTTTCTGTTGATCCTGCTCCTTCACAAACACAGGTAGTCCACAGTTCCTATTTGCACAGTTCCAGCTGGTGCTATCACATTTACCTATAATAAAGTTGTGTTTGTGTCTGCGTTTCAGGTCCATTCTCTTCCGACGTCTGTGCTCTTTAATGGGAACTGTGTTTTTGCTTCGTTGCTGCACCATGTTTGTCACCTCGCTCTCTGTGCCGGGGCAACACCTAAAGTGTGCCAGCAAGGTGGGAGGCACTGGAGTAGTTTTTTTTTAATATATATATTTTTTTATTCTCATTGCTGTTTGCAGTGTTACATTTCATTCGATCGCTCAGCTCTACTGCTGTGATAACTAATAAACAGCTGCCAGCGTGATTCACAGCATGACTGATTACTGGAGTTCTTCTGTCCCTCAGACGTATGGCGATAGCTGGGGAAAGATTCAGAGGGCACTAGCAATCTGGAGTGGATTTGGGATGACTCTGACAGGCGTGCAAACCTGTGGAGACTACATGTTCAGCGGGCACACTGTTGTCATCACGATGCTCAACTTCTTTGTGACTGAATGTGAGGATTCATTCTTTTACTGGTCTTCAATTAGTTTTGGGAAAGTATACTTTCTTGTTAGTTTACTTTTCCTCATAGAAAAAAAGCTGCAGTCATGTTTAAAGGAAAGTACATCCTCTTTCAATTCTGAGGTTTCACATATCAGAACATAATTTAAAAAATCATGTGGTCCGACTATAACTCTAGAACTCTCAGTCCTTTCTGATTTCTCCTACTAATACTAATGAACAGACATGTCTTAAAATGTCTCACCAATAGGCTATATAGTTTTGTTTTTCTAGTGTGTTTTATATTATTAGCTGGGCACCGAACCTTTTAGCAAATTATGCTTAAGCAGGATTAAACATAGCATTTATTGGGGTTAATTATAAACTGTGGATTAATATTAATTTTGGAGGCTAAAACAGTACTTAAAGCATAAGGACCATACATGCGTAGTAGATATAAAAAGTCTATACACTGTTAAAATGAATATTTTAGTGTATTCATTTATTTATATTTTAATCAACTGACTACTACTTCATATTAAAGAGTAATCAGTCACAGTAGTTCTATAATTACTTTCCTGACATTAATTTAGTTGCATCCTACAAAAGCCATGGTCTGCAAAGAGCTTAAAATCATCAAAGGGATCTAATTGTTGAAAGTTGTGAAGTCAGGAGAAGCATACAAAAGAATTTCAATGTCATTAAATATACCACGAAGCACAGGGAAGGCTGAAAATATGGCAGAGAGCTGAATGTCCCTCTAAAATTAACTGAAAAAATAAATTAGGCCTACCATAACATTAAAGGAGCTGCAGGAATTTCTGTCAAGAACTGGTTGTGTGCTACATGTGACAACAATCTCTGTATTTGTCATATGTCCAGGCTATGAGGTAGGGTGGCAAATTGGAGAAAGGGAAGCCTTTTCTTACAAGCCCGACTAAATTTTACAACAGTACACACCAAGGTGGTGTGGGGAAAATGTGTTGCATTCTGATGAGACCTGGGTTGGACTTTTTGGCAATAATTTGTAAAGGTATGTTTGGACCAAAAACAACAATTCATATCATCATATTCATGGTGAAGCATGGAGACTGTAACATAAAGATATGTGGCTGTTTTTCTTCAGCTGGAACTGGGGCTGTAGTCAAGGTGGGGAGAATTATTCCATTGTTCCAAATACTAATTTTGATACAAAACCTTCAGGTGTCTGCTCAAAAACTAAAGATGAAAAGGAAGTTAACCTTGTTAGCTCGACTGCAACTCAACATATACATCCAAAATAACAGTTTTGGAACAGTATAGATTAGAAGTCAAGCTGAAGGTAGAGAAAGTTCTGAAATTATCTTTTCACATCACAAAAACCTGGGATTTTAATATAATAAAATATAAAAGATCAGCTCTAAATAAACTAGTGCCAAAATTCATAATAAAGGTGTGGCTAGTTTTGGGGGTGTCTGCAGGTTTCTGATACACATAAAAATACGCCAAACATGTCCTTTAATTATGTCTCCTAATTGCAGATACTCCGCGAACCTGGAATCTGATTCACACTATATCCTGGGTGTTAAACCTTTTTGGGATTTTCTTCATCCTGGCTGCTCACGAGCACTACTCCATCGACGTGTTCATCGCCTTCTACATCACCACCCGCCTCTTCCTCTACTACCACACCTTAGCCAACACTCGTGCCTATCAGCACAGCCGAAGGGCGCGCATTTGGTTCCCCATGTTCTCATTTTTTGAATGCAACGTAAATGGACCCGTCCCCAACCAGTATCATTGGCCCTTCAGTAAACCGGCCTTCATGAAAACTCTGATTGGATAAAAACTCACAACAGTAGCAATGTGTATGGGACTGTTATGTTAATGCCTCAGTGAAAAACTTTATAATTTATTATATAAAAAACTGTAATAGTAAAAACATGTTATCTTTGTCTAGTTTAACTTTTAAAGTGACTGTTGTGGAAATAAGCTGATTTTTTTTTTTATTATTAAAATATACAGTTGGCTAAGGTTAGCACATAGACTGGAAAGGGGTAAGTTGACCTGGCTCTGTTTGAAGGTACACTACCAGCACATTTAAACTAATAAACTTTTTAAACATGAAGTTGTAGTCATACTGATGTATGGATATTTGTTGTTTGGTTTTTTTTATCTTTGGACCAAACCCAAAGTTGTTTCCAGTCTTTCTGCTAAGCTAGCTAAGTTTCTTGCATGCTCAAGAGTTGTCCACCATATTGGACGGGTTGTGTGTGGGGGGGGAAGGTATATTACCTTACGATGGGTGAGTGTTTGCTGGAGGCTCCTGGCTGTCACTAGGTGAAATCTGTCACAGAAACTGTGTTTCACTAAAAACCTCCTTGTGATTGCTGACTAACAGATTGCCGTGGTCGTCTGTAGGTTGCATGGAAGATGCCAACATGTCAACAAACACTCATTAACTAACCACAGAGCGGTAGTGAAACTTGGAAAAGTGCGACACAAACCAGAAATGGAGAACATGTGCCTTCAAAGTAAAAGTTGTGCCTAAATTTTCAGCACAGTTAAAAAATAGTCAAATGGTCTCCGTTTCTGGTTTGCGTTGCACTTTTCACAATCTCACTACCGCTAAGTAGTCAGATTGGGGTTTGTGTTTGCAGACAAGTCAGTGTCTTCCATGCAAACTACGGGCAACCAAAACAATCACAAGGAGGTTTTCGTCAACCAGTTCAGGGATACACATTTTCCCCTTGTGACCACTGGCTGCCATCGGGTCACTGTTCTCTACACCTGTGGTATAGGGCCTTATCAACTTGGCCTTACCTTTTATCACCTGTCCAAAATGGCAGACTAATTAATGTCACATGATTAGCAGTCACATGACTGCATAAATGTTAAGCAATGAAATTGCACACTGCCAAAGAAAAAGAAATGTGATTTATTTGTTGCCTAAGTGCTGCAAGTACATTGTTTTCTTTACAGACTTGCCTTGAAATAATCACTTTTATCATTCTTAGCTTCCACTTTGGGGATGTTTACGATTCGGTGGTGGTTCGGGTTGTTGGTGGTACTTGATGTTTACTGCAGAAGTCTCATTAGACTTGAGACAGCTGCGGGTTGATACTGGAGTTGTCAATTGTTGGGAGTCGGTAGTGATGTCTCAGAGCTCGGGCTTTGCTGCAAACAGATTTGACACCTGTTTGATAGCTGCTACCAAAGGAGCACTCGTTTCTTTTGATGTGCAACAGAAAAAACAAAACAAAACAAAAAACCCACATTTCCTGCTCTCTAACAGAAAAAAAAAAGTCTTTCACTCGCACTAAGGTGAGCTCACTCTGTCACATCATAGCTTCCCACATCCAGAGTGAAACTCAACCCAGTAAGTGAATGTTAACTGCAAAATATATATATTTTGCATATTAACCCTTACATATGTAATTATTTCTTTATGCCAGTTTGATACTCTGTCATGGTTTTTTACAGTTTATTTCTTTTTCACTGATTATGTGGTGACTGTAGAAATGTGGAGATTTCCTCTGTTATTGATTAAAGTTTTAAAGCAGTTGTTTAACAAGGGTTCAGAAGTGCAATGTTTACTCTGGCATGTCTGAGCCAAACTTTATCTCTTTAACTGTTTACAATATGTATCGTTTTTCAGTGCAAGTAATCCAACTCTGCCTTTTGGCTCAATAATAAAAGTTTCTAGACAAGGAAAACATCTTTTGTGTTTCTGACTGATTGTTTCCTTTAACTGCCCTTTCACTGAGTTTTAATTAGTGAGAAGAAACAAACCATCTCTGTCTCTGGTGAAAATGTTCTAATGTACGTGTCTTTGATATGCTATTTCAACATAACCCAAATACCTGCTGGTCTTCTCCACCTGAAAACAAATATTTTATAAAAGCCACATCCCTATTTAAATATTACCATAGCGATATGCATGGGTCCACACCCATGCATATCCATATAATGCATGGGCTGTAGTGTGTATCCAATCCATAATCCACAATTACTGAAGTTTCACGCACTGATTTTCTGTTGACTGGAGCACATATCTGAGGATGGTATGTATATTACATTTTCTTTCATATATATATATATATATACTCAAGTCATAGTAACATCTTCAAATGAGATGCAGTATAAATGTAAACATGGATAATTATGTGAGGTTTTTATTGTATTGTATCCTTATGGATAAGGCTTATTTAGAATACCAAATGACCAAAAAACAAAATGCAAGTAATTAGAAACTGCCCGAGGATGTCAGTGAAACCTCACTGTTCATGCTTTGAGGGTTTTCAGACTCTTTTGCATAATTGTTGTTTGTGCGACAAGGATGGCATGAAGAAGGCTATTTCCTGTCATATTAAATGTGTTAAAAGGATGAATATTACTTTAACATGCGTGCTTCTCTTTCAGCCTTCTCTACATGTGTTTGTCTGTCTGCTGGGGCTAGTCGTCCTCTGTCACTCTAGATGCTTCTTCAAGGAGTTAGTGGCCAAGATGTGAAAAACCCTCCAAAAGGTGAGTCACATGACAGTCACTTGAACAGATAGTAGCAGTGCAGCAGGAGACTGGGTTAGGTGGAAACTTTTCTTTGCCACGTTTGGCAGACATTAGACATTTAGCCCACATCTAATCCATTCACCACACCTATGCAAACCTACGCACACACTGATAGATGCTCAAACACAAGTAGCAAGGGCTGCAGTTATGAAATCTTGATAAGTAAGTCAGCAACTCCTTTGAGCTGTGGTTTAATTTCTTTGCATGTAGGGTGTGTGGATGAGGATGGAAAACAGCATGACTTTGGCTCTAAATGGGTGAGAGACTGCATGGACTGCTCTTGTACAAGCGAAGGTTTGAGCTGCTGTGGCAAGTAAGACTTCCAGTGTATTATTTATAATTATTAAATCATTTTCTTCTTCAAACAGACAAGCTTCTCTCATCTTGGCTTTATTTTAAGTACTCTAAATTCTCCTTTTACCTTTTAACCCCAATAACTTAAAACTTCTCTACCCACCATCCCATCCCAGATCTTTTTTTACTACCAAATGTTACTAAATGAGCAAAGCCACTTTTATTTAAATTTCTTCTTTCTTTTTGTGTCTCAGGATCCCCGATGCAGGCACGGTAGATGTTCCTGAGGAGTGTGAGCTGGTTGTGGATAAGGAGACCTGCACTGTTAAGGTGGTGATGAAGTCTGACAAAGCAAAAGAGTGTAAACCTGTCTGAATACAAACTAAAGGCAACTAAAATCCAGATTTTTATGCACTAGATTACAGTGTGTTGCCACCTGAAATTACCAATGAACAAAAATGACCACTTTATCAAACTTACTCTTCACTAATAAAGCTGAAACCTGTTCCAAGTCTGCTTCTTGAGTCTTCAGTGTTTTTTTGTCATCACTTGCAACAGCTCTCACTTTCAGGATGTAATGGAATAAATCCACCACTGTGTGACAGCAGAGCACAGCTCCTGGTGGGTGGGGGGGTGGGGGTGTCTCTGGCACCCGAAGGGGCTCTAAGCCCACTTATAGCCGTGCCCCTCTCGCTGCTGCCTCTGACACAAACGTTTTGCTTGGTATTGCATTGAGCTTCTTCTCCAACTCTAATCCGAGAGGATTCACAACTGTTCAGAGCATCCTTTTCTCTCATCCTGGCATCACTGAAACTAATTTTTCAGCTAAACCACCACGTGAGTCCTTTGTTTCTTTTTAGTGCACAATAATGATGTATTGAATACATTAATCATCTTTGTTGAGGGAAATCAGTATTGATTATTATTCACTCAGTTTACAAAATGAATGCTGTGTTGCTTCTCCACTGTCAGCTTGCAGTGTCCAGATACTGTATGCAGGTGTATTGTAGGTCTCTTCCTCTACAGTTTTTTTTTTCCAATTATACAGTCAAACAAAAGCATTTGACAGCATGCATGCCTGGTGGTATTTATCCAAAAGAGAAAGCAAACAGGGGAACAACACTGCATTCATGTTTCGTGTACCGTGTTGAAATGTGAAGAGAACCCAATGTCATGACAGCATTTGTAGTAGTCTGGAGAGGTGTCACCCACAATCCCTGACACCACCAGCAGATAACAAGTCTTATCTCAGGTCGAGCACACTGCACAGTGCCTGCTGTCGTTACCCTGATCCTCACAGGCAGGAGGCAACAGGAAAGAAAATTGTCTCTGAGCAGACTCACTGGCTGCACACACATATTGGACTATTTTGTTTTGTTTTGGGTTTTTTTTAGAAATTTTTGTTCTAGATTCTAGTAAACACAACCTGTGAATGCAGAGAGGAATTAAAAGATTCTGCTTTTTTTTTAAAATTTGTTTTTCTGTCAAGCGTACATCTGCAGCCGATCTCCTTGCTATTCTCATTTTCAAACGCATTTTCCCTGCAATACAATTCATTACACATAAACCCCCCACCCCAAACTCATTCATCCCTTTGGAATAGCAGATGTCAGACCTTTCAAATCCAGTGAAACTCCTGCAGTTTTCAATCATACAAAAGTTGTTTTTTTAAAAAAAAAAAAATTGAATTACAAGGAAGCATCACTCCAAAATTATCACCTTAATATGGTCCTGTTTCAGGGACCCTTTGGCAGGTAGGTGAAGTGTGAAATTATCATTTAATGCGATTTTGTTTTTCTAAGAAAAGAAAAAAAGACTGTCCATTAAAAGGTAAGCGTATATAAAAGCCACTTTTCACTGCACAACTGTACAACTGTACAAAGGTGAAGCTTCTTCAAGAAAAATTACAGCCTTTCCTTTATTTCTGTGCCAGCTATTTTCTGTGAGATGGAGGCAAGAATAATATGATGGGTCAAGTGGAGACAGGTCACAGTGTTCCTTACCACGCAGAGACTTAGCTACGCAGTGCGGCCATCACGACAACACAACTACTTGATGTGCTCCCCACAGTGTCTCATTATTGCAACATGGCTGTTAATTTTCAATATTTCCTTCTTTACTCCTGCTGTACATGGGTCCTCCTCGCTGTTTCAGCTAGTTACCAGTGAAATTATACTTGCCTTTCCTCCCTGAACAAAGGATGATCCATGCTTTGCCACCCTGCCTGCAGCTCACTCAACACACTGACAGAGTATGTTAGTAATAATGCAGAGTGAAGTGACTGATAGCAAAGCGCATGTGTTGTTAATGGAAAGTGACAGTCTAGTTTTCTTGTGGTTTTCACGGTACGTGGCAGAGGTTCTAGGGGAGATGGCTACAATCCATTTTTTGGATCAAGGTCATACCCTTTTACTATGATGTGTAACATCATATGAAAAAACGGATCTACGTCAGTGCATATATAATAATTTTGTTATTATTAACTTTTTATAACCAGTCTTAACACCTTACTGTTGAAATACCAAAAACTAAATTTAAAAAAATGTTATCACCTTTTTGTTTCTTGTATTCAAAATATTTTGTTATTTAAACTGTGAAAGCACTTCTTATTTTCTTCGTTGTGTAATTCGAGGACTGCTATCAACCTGACTTCCAACACAGTGATGATTTGAACTAAATACTGAAGTCACAGTCATTGCTAACATCAGTTTGTTTAATAATCTTTATCATGTTCATCATCCAGGTTTAAAATGGGGGGGGGGTCATAGAAGCAACCCTCAGTAGTCCACAGCATGCATTTTTTTCTCATGTTTTTCAGTCATCTGTATCATGTGGCTGACAGAACATATATTCTCTTATCTTCACCACTTCACCTGTCTGCACAGACACACCTTGTGTTTTACTTGGGCTTTCAAGTCCATTTTGCCTTTTGTAATGTACATACATATCTACATTCATTGGTCACTTTCTAAGGTACACCTGTTCAACTGCTTGTTCACATAAATATATAAGTAGCCAATCACATGGTAACTAGTCAATGCGTTTGGGTATGGAGACACGCTAGAGACGTTCAGACCGAGCAACAGAATGGGGAAAAAAGATGAATTAAGTGACTTTGAATGTGGTGTGGTTGTTGGTGGTGCATGGCCTGCTCTGAGTGTTTCAGTATTTGCTGATCTACTGGAATTTTCCCTACAACCATGTCTAGGATTTACAGAGACTGGGCTGAAAAAGAAAAAAATATCCAGTGAGCTGCAGTTCTATGAACTAAAATGCCTTGTTGATGCAAGAGGTCAGAGGCAAATAGCCAGACTGCTTCAATAAGAAGGTAACAGTAACTCATATAACCACTTGTTACAATCAAGGTATGCAGAAAAGCATTTCTAAATGCACATGTCGAACCTTGAACCAGAAGACCACACCGACTCCTGTCAGCTAAGAATAGGGAAAATAGGCTACATTTCACACAGGCTCACCCCAAGTGGATGTCAGGAGATTGGAAAAATGTTGCCTGGTCTGATGAATCTTGATTTCTGCCTGCCTTTATCAACAGTTTAGGCTGGGAGTGGGGGATTTTATTTTTCTTTGGCTTACTCTTTGACCTTTAGCATTAACTAAGCGTCATTTAAAAGGAGCAGCCTACCTGAGTATTGTCACTGATCGTGTCTTTTATGACCAGAGTGTATCCATATTCAGATGGCTGATCACCTTGGGGATGTGGTGGAATGGGAGAGTCGCATCATGGATGTGCAGCCAACAAATCTGCAGCAACTGTCTGATACTAACATGTCAATATGGACCAAATCTCTGAGGAATGTTTCCAGCACCTTGTTTAATCTGTCATGACAAGTTAAGGCAGTTCAAAAGCAAATGGGGGACCAGAGCATAACTAATTTAGTCACCAATGAGTGTATGCTGCTTGTTTATTGGGATCTGAGGACTTCCAAAATGTCAGGTAATATACGAATTGGTAATGGACCTGAAACCATCTTGTGTAGAACAGATGGAGCACACGTTAGCCACTACACTTATTATGTAGAATTTGCAGAAACAGGTACTGGAAGTTTTCTTGTTTCTGCTTGGAGTCCACTTGTACTATCAGTCATGTTTGTGCAAGGTTTAGTTTCATGTAGATGAAAAAAATGCATTTTATGACTGTGCTTTCTCTTTGTTTCAGATGCAAGTTTTCAGAGGGCTGGGATGGACCGTTTGATCCATGGGTCTGGTGACACTTAAGTCTTGGTGAGATGTCCTTGAGTGGCAACACAACCCAGTTTTCTTTGTCAGCATCACCTCTTCCTTTGATCTTCAACAGCTCCACCTCTCCACAATCCCCAGCTTGGGAGAAGGAGAGAGCCAGCCATGAGTCTGCGCAGGAGAGGCCAGGGGACGAGACCCATCTCCTCTCAGACTTCTCTGTTCTGGAGCATGATGAGCAGTGCCACATGTCTCCTATCCTGACAGCATGCCTTGTAGCCTGGTACAGTGTTACAATGGTGCTAGGGTTGGTGGGCAATATCGGCCTCATTTGCATCATTGCCCGCCGCAGAGAAAAGGTCAATGTCACCAGCATTTTCATCTGCAACCTGTCGTTCTCTGACATTCTGGTGTGTGTCTTCTGCCTCCCTTTCACTGTCATATACACAATCATGGACCACTGGGTTTTTGGCTCGCTGTTATGCCGCCTGGTGCCATTCATCCAGTGTGTGTCTGTGAGTGTATCAGTGTTGTCTCTAGTGTTTATCGCTCTAGAAAGACACCAGCTTATCATTAACCCCTCTGGATGGAAACCAAGTGTTCCTCAGGCCTACCTGGCAATTGTTCTCATTTGGATTCTAGCCTGCTTCACCTCTTTGCCTTTCTTGGCCTTTCAGCTGCTCACAAGTGAGCCCTATGCCAATGTAATCCTGCCTATGTCATCAGTACATGACCAAGATTCTCCTCAGGCTTATCTCAACACATCTCCTCCTCAGCCTGTCTCCTACACATACAAAAACCTGTCTGTGCTTCAAAATTCATACCGCTCGCTCTTTTCTTACGTCCCCACCTCTCCACATATGGAAGCCTGTGTGGAGCACTGGCCATCCCAGGGTCACAGGGTCGCTTACACCACGTGGCTCCTACTGTTCCAGTATTGTGGGCCTCTGTTTTTGGTCCTGCTCTGTTATGTTAGAGTTATTGTGCGGCTTCGTCACCGCAAAGACATGCTGGACCGTGCCCGGACCCCAGAGTGCCAGCGTATGACCCACAGCCGCCGGATCAACATCATGCTGGTCGCACTCATAACAGTATTTGCTCTTTGCTGGCTTCCTCTCACCATCTTCAACGTGGTGTCAGACTGGAACCAGGAGGCTCTGCCTGTCTGTCACCACAACCTGCTGTTCTCCCTCTGCCACCTGCTGGCCATGTCCTCCACCTGCATTAACCCCATTATCTACGGTTTCCTCAACTCTAACTTCAGGCAAGAGGTGAGCGAGGTGCTCCTGCACTGCCGCTGTTTCCCGCTAGAGGAAGAGGGTGAGCGTTACCCCATGTCCACTGCACACATTGAAGTATCCCACACCTCTGTGCCTCTAAACTGCAGAAGCAACTCGGTCTGACATTGATGCTTCAGCCTAAAGGATCCTTCTTACATAGACTGTACAGCTGTAAGACAAACTGTTGCTGTTTCTTCTACCTTTAATGACACTGCAACCATTTTAACAGTGGCTTATAGGTACTTATAGAAATTCCTCAGTTAAAAAAAAAAAAAAAATTAAACACAAGTTTAAGTTTAGCGTTGAAGAAATATCACCTGAAGTTAAACTAGGGCCGAGCTGTACTTCTGTAAAATACCAGTATGTAACAGAAGATGGCGCAGCCAGTCAACCCAGCAATTCATTAACACACCATTATATACAATGTTGGCCTGGGAAAGAAAAGAAAAGCAAAACCTTTTAAGGAAACTGAGGCAGGGCTAAAAAGAAACATCACAAGATAAAAGGACCGCAGAACATCTTAGAAAACATTTCAACACACCCACTGGTAGAACACTGCCCCCAGTGGTGAAGGTTTTAGTCAACATTAGCGTTACAAAAAGTACCATGTTTTGTCAGTGATTTGAAGTGTTTATTACAGTGTCTTATTATAAACTAACTGCAAACATAAAAAGATGGTGTGAAAAAAGTTTCAAAAGAAGGTGCATTTCACCTCTGTCAGAATTGCATGCTTCATGACCATGTACTATTTTACTGTATGCTGCTTCTTTGCTGTGTATCTTAACCGGAAGTATATATGCCCATTGGGTGTTAGCTAAACTGTGACATTAAGACCTACTGCCAGGTAAACATTGTAAAAGCAAAGCATAATGTTTTTGCAACCATCTCAAATGTGAAAATGTGAAAATGAAAGTTTTCACGGTACTCTGTGCAGTCCTGTGAAAACTAAGCAGACCTTAACTGTTTCTGTAGGAATTAAGAGGGTAAAAAGCATCCAGGTGCTGTTATTCAAATGCACTTGATTAAGTGATCATCAGCAAATGTGAGCACCTTTGGTGCATTCAGCATTCAGCTGTATGTTAACACAATGCCATGAAGATAGCAGCACCACTTCGGTTTGCAAAGTTGCATCTGTTTTTTGTGACATGTCAAAATCTTTGTTGAGTGAGATTAATTGGTTAATAAGTATAAACATATGTGACCGTACTGTGGCCTTCATACTCACCGGACCTCAAACTGACTAAATGCCTAAAGTAAACTTTGAAGTGATATGTTACACGGTGGGAGGGAATGCCTTTCATAAGGATGCTGTTCATCCCTCCATATAGTTTCAGAGACTTGTAAATAGAGCCCTGAAGTTATTCTAGAGCCCCGGGCCGGCCATGAGTATATGTTAGATTTTCATTTCATTTGTCATTGAACTGCACGGTATGTCAATTTAAGATAAACTAGAAACTAATGTTTAAAACTATTTTGCGAGTGAACCATTGCTGTTGTATTTCATACATTTCATTACAATTAAGTTTTTTTTAAGTATTTATTGTATTAAGAGTGTGAAATTTCTGTGTTAGCTTTTACAGTGAAGAAAAGATGAGGTGTGCTTTGTTCTGTGATTGACGTGACAAATAAAGGTGAAAAAGTAGCTGCTTACATCACTGTTAAATTATAGGCCTAAATTTACTGTAGTTGGGTTCAGTAAATGCTCAAACATTGAATGTGCATGAGCGTGGCTCTTAAAGGACATCAAAATGTGTCAATTAACTATTTTGGTTGATGGAATATGTTTATGTAGATGCACTAAATCCTCAAGTTTTACCTGCATGTGGATTACTTACATGTGTCTTATCTAGAGACTTGCTTATGTGTGAAATAAATAAATATTCCATCAAATCATCACAACTAATATCACCAATAAATGTCTATATTAACCAATATAATGTGAAATGAATTTATATGTAATTAGCCCGCAAGCTGCTTTTTAAAATTATCATTGTATTATCTACCCTGTTTGTTTACCTTCCCAGTTAGTTTTCCATTTTGTGATTAAATGTATTAGATTTCAAAAGCACACGTTTGTTTTGTATTTATTTCCTCAAATTTATTTATTTTGGCAATCAGTTTGCAGATTAACACACCACTTACCACATTAACCCTATCCAGACTGGGGGGGGGGATTCATGGTGTATAACTCCTGAACAGCTTAAGCTAGGACCACTAAACTTGGTGACTTTTCTTAAAATGTATCCGGCAACAATTCTGTCATGAGTCAAGTTCACCACTTACCATGTTTTCATGGTAACCGCTTTTTGACAGGCATGTTTTACAAAATCAATGTAGTGCCCATTTTTTATGACATTAATAATATTTTATGTAATTTTACACAGCCTTTATTAAATAAAGTAATAATTAAAGTAACTGATTAAAATAATTTGTTAATTTATGACTGCATAGATTTATGAAGGTCAAAATCCAAGATGGTGGATCATATGTTTAGCTCAGGTACAAACTCCATTCCTACCTTGCATGTTTTGATTTAAAAAAACAGTCTAATATGAACAAATAAACCTTTAGTCCATTTAACGGTGTTTTAGGGTATACATTGAAACATATATATTGATTTTCTAACCAGAAATACTAAAAATATTGAGTGAATACAAAAGACATTGACACTTATTCAGACATGCAATCTCTGATTGTTAAGGGAATATTGTATTACAATTTCAACCGATAAAACCAAATCGATGACATCACAATGGCGATATTTTTCATTATAACAACACCAAAGTAATTGCAGTGATTTATTGTTGTGCATATAATATTGTGTATGTATTCCCTGAAAATTTGGTGGCGATATTTTTGAACAATGGCATCAAAAAGCCCAGTAAAGCCCAGTCTGAAAAGGGTTAGTAAACATATAAACATATTTACACGTGTATGAAAACAAACAGCCAATTAAACAAAAAAACTGTAACTTACAAAATGAAAGGTTCCATTTTCTTGGTGAGCATAAAGTCATATTAATTGATTTTAAGTCTCGTATTTAGTTAATTAATTCTTTATTTGGGTAGCTATGGTGAAACCAAAGCAAACAGCATGTGGCAGGCAGCACACTTTTCACCGTCAGCAGCTTGACAGCTTGCATGAGTATAAACGGTAAAACGACAGAGGGAGTTAAGTAAACTTGGAATGACCTTACGAAGAGTGGTTAGAACACATCCAGATTCTTTTTGGGCTGGAAGTGACGTATGTTACCCATTAGCCAATGATAGCCGTTTGTCCCAGAATACATTATTCTACAAACTCCACGCGCGAACATTATGCGCAGGAGGCAGTTGGGCGAAACTGTACGATTAAAAGTGACTGCCAGACAAAGTAAGTCTCCGGCAACCTCTGAAAGCGCTTGTTTTACATCTCCTTTTACGTCTTTGGACTCCTTAAAGTCACAACAATTGAAACGCGTGAGTCAGCGGAAGTATGAACCATAGATGGCCACACAGTTGTTAGCTCGCCAGTTTAGCATTAAAATGTGGCGTAACGGTTTGTTAGCGTTATTAGAGTTTATTAATCTACGTTTATAAGGCCTAAATTTAACTAATATGCCTTGGGTATTTTACGTTACACAGTAACTAACGTCATGTCCATGTGTTTGATTATCTGCCTTGATTCATCATTTCACTAATAGCTGGCTTAGCTAACCACAGTAAGATTTAGCGTTTGAGTAATTTGATTTACAGTATGAGGCAGTACAGAAGTTAGAAGTCGGTATATATTTCGTATGTACCTTGAACAGAGTAGATTGACAATTTCCAGTGCTGTGGTATTAGTTACAAGTTTAAGCCTGTAGCTGGACAGACGCCTGTACCTTCAGCGCTTCATATGTGATTTCCCAAGAAGTGCTCGGGTCATCGTTTTGACACAACACCACAGTACTCAATTTAAAATTAAGTTATCATGATCACATACCCTAAACCCTCACACAACTGCGGTTGTTATATTTGGCACTAAAATTCTTAGAAACATGGTGTCTAACAAGATATTAACTGTGCATGGCCTTATCTTGGCCTCCAGTAACACTGAGTCATTTTTGACCAGGATATGTCCTTCAGTGCACACATTAAACAAATATGTAGGACTCCTTTTCTTCTTTTTTTCCTCATTGCACAGTATCTCTAGAAACATCCTGTCTCAGAGTGATGCTGAAAAAGTAGTCCATGCATTCATTACTTCTATGTGGGACTATTGTAATTCATTATTATCAGGTTGCTCTAAAAGTTTCCTAAAAATCCTCCGTTTGATCCAGAATGCTGCAGTGAGTGGACTGCCAGGGACAAGAAAGGGATATTAGCTTCCTGTTAAATCCAGAATTGAACTTAACGTCATTCATGTGATGAACTGAGCACTACTTCTCCATTCCTCTTTTCACTCGTGATTTGTTTCGTTAACTTTAAAAAGATAAGACAAGACTGGGTCCTGTTTGTACTAATTATCCGGTTAAAATAATTAAAGAGAAACCTCATTTGCAGCCTTGATTTCAGCCCTGATTGACTGTCAGATACATTTTTGACGTAGATCAGGATGTGATTTCATATGTTAAAGAGGTCACAGTAAGAATTTTTTTTAGTTAGGGAAGGGCCACGTGACAACATGAATCAGGCAGTTTTCTTGTTTTTTAAGTGTCACAGATGTAGTCTTCTAGCTCATAAAATGTCTTTATTGATTTTCTAGTATCTGTATCTCTGAGTTGAAGAAGCCAGTAATGACCACAACCACCAACTCTTCAGTTCTTAAAGGTATTGCACATATTAGTTTTACTGCAGTGGATCCAGGCTGAGGTTTATGACAGTGGGATTAAGTGCGCGACTCTGTTTGATGTGCCTGTAGATGTTGTTGCCTATGTTGACGTGTGGTCATCCAACAAAACAGCAAACTACTCAAAGCCATTTATTCAGCAGCTACTGGAAATGGGAGCTCAGGTGAGGCATTATTTTCACTTTATTGTATTTGTTGTGTTGACAGAGAGTCAAAATATAGAGTTGGGTCTATGAGTTTTTGGACACAGTTTTTGTAATTTTTCTTCTGTACACCACATCACAGTTGATTTTAAATTCAACAGTCAAGATGAGATTGAATTTCAGTTTTCAAGTGTTTAAGGTGTTTAAAAAAAGTATTGTATTAACTGTTTAGAAATGACTGCAATTTTAGGTGCAGTCCCCTATTTCAGAGCCTCCAAAGCAACCGGACAAACATAATTTTTAATCTTTCAGACTTTTGGTGTTGCGGAGCTGACCAGTGGATTTCTTCTTTTTAAGAATGGACAAGATTTTGCTGCCTCTGTGATAGGTTTATTTTGTTTTGTTTTTGCAGCCCAGTGATGGCCTTCTTCATTTGCATCAACATTTATTTGGACCTCATGTTGGGAGTTTCTGTGCACAGCTCCAAAATACAAATTCAACACTTGGGATTAATGCAAGATCTTTTATTTGCTTAATTTATCATAAATAACAAGTGAATGGGCCTCACCCGGCCATGAAAGTGCTCATCAGTCAATTGTCCAAATACTTTTGAGCCTCTGAATATTGTGTACTACGTATGGAAATGGCTGTAATTTTCTAAACAGTACAATAGTTTTGTCAAAGCCATTGAATTAAAGCTGAAAGTTGGCACTTCAGTCACATCTTGATTGTGTGATTTTTAAAATCCACTTTGGTGACATACAGATGCAGAAGTACAAAAACTGTGTCATTGTCCAAATACTTATGGATGTAACGGTATATACATGATGTAGATATGTAAACTCATTACTTTTGTTTTACAGGTATCAAAAACCTTCAATAAGCAAGTCACACATGTAGTCTTCAATAATGGTCATCCAGCGACATGGAGAAAAGCCAAAAAAAGTCACGTGCATCTCGTCTCTGTTCTCTGGGTAGGCAGGTAAGAATTACACTCAGGAGATTTGTAATTTTGAGCTATCATGTTATGTTTTTTTTGGGGGGGGGGCTGTCATGAATCTTAAGATGTTGTGTCATTTCTTATTTTTGGGGGATATAATGTCCAGGTGTTACGATGGTGGCGTGCATGTGGATGAGGAGTTATATCCAGCCTTATATGATGAAAGCAATCCTGTCCTGAAGAACAAGAAGGTGAGTGAGATGCACCTGATGTTTATGTAAATCAGTGTTATTTTGGATCGCTAACAAAGTGTGACGTATTCTTATTTCCATCCATCCTGATGGGTCATAAGTCTAAGCAGATATGCCCAGTCCTGTCTTAAATTTAGTAATGTTTTAAATACCTTGAGGTCACTACATTAATTCTGAATGTCCGAAGGTAACACAGGCTCTTTACCTTAAATATATGTGTATCAATTGTTCTTATGTGTTTAGACACCCCCAAAGGCCAATTCTGAGCCAAGAATTTTGGGGGGTGGGGGTGGGGTGTTCCTGTGGTCCTGTTATGCCATTTGTGGTATTTTTCTGGTCTCCTTTAAGAAAAAAGTCACTGCAAATAAATACAAAATAAATTAGTTTTTGCTCTTATCACTTGTCTGTAGATGCTGTTGTATATGTTGGTAATAATGTTGTTTGTTTACTGTACTCTGTGCCTCAACATCAGTGATTTTCATCTAAAACTAATCAGCCATGTATTTTGTTTGCTTCCTATTCCAATTTTTTTTGTGTGTGTGTGTGTGTGTTTGTTTCATGTAGCATCGCTGCATGCAGCCAAAAGATTCTCCAGAAAGGACACCTGAAAATGACAGGCGCATGAGGAAAAAATTAGACAAGATGATGAAAGACTTTGCTCCAAAAGAACCTTTGGGTAAGAGGTTATAACAGCATTTGATTTCTTTTGTAAGTTTGCCATTTCACACTTCTTTTTCTTCACAGTTACAGATGTGTCACCCATCATTATTGATGAGGAGAATGGAATAGTCTATAGCCCGGCTTTTAAAAGGTCAGATTACATGGCGCAGCGTTTGAAAGACATGAAGGATAAACGAGAAAACCTTTCACCCACAGGTACGTCCAACAGTAGGTGAAAAGCCTGATGGACTGACAGACTTGAAACATTTCAGGGTCTTTGAAAGGAAGCCAACTCATGAAATTGTCACTGCCTTTCAGCTTCACAGATGGTTGAATCCCCCTCACCCACCAGGCTGAAGCCTTCTCTTGGAAGCACACCAACTGTCCTCAAATTAATGTGTAAGAAAACTGGGTACTGTCTTATTGATATTGATGTACAGACATTTATAGTGTGGAATTTATCTTTCCTGAAACAGAAGATGAACTTCTGTATTTCTAAGAAAGGTAATGGGTCTGTAATCCATTATAGACAGGGTGTTTTTTTTTCCTGTTCTCAAATACAAGACCAGCACTGTGTCTCTTGTAACAGTAAAAGCTCTTAAGGCAGATACCTATTTATAATGACAAACTGTATCAAATGAATATCTATTTAGTGCATCAATAGGATTGGAAACCTCATTAGTACATGTTCTAGTGAAATATATTCATTTAAAATTAAACAGAGAGGTCTGAAAGCAACCTGGAATCTAGAGAGAACCTGGTTTATAGTGGTGGGGTTGGCAAACAAAATGGTACAGCTTAAATTAATTGAGCAATACAGTGCTGAGTTTCTGTGCAGCGCAAATCGCATTAAATAGCAGTGGGCCAATATTGTTCCCTTAGGGACATCTTTATCGACCGTCTTGGATTGCCAAGAACAGAACGCACACAAAGCACAAGACACTGTAGGCTACAATATGAGAGGATTTGGATAGATTTACAGTGACTGTAGTACAGTGTTGCTTTTTATTAGCCTCTTCTAAAAAATATCCTGGTGTGTTTTATTTGCTATATATGCAGCTCTCGACACCAGCCTCTGGTTTGTTTTACATGTGCTGCTGTTCGCCTTTCACACATCCAGATTAGACACTCCACTAAATTACTGTGGGGGTGTAGTGTCCAATCTGGAAGTGTGAAAGGCGAACAGCTGCCTGTGGTTTTATAATGGTGAAAACCATTAGTAATCCCACCAGGCACACTGGAAAGGAAAACATTGGACAGAAAGTGGTTAAAATATGCATAAAACACTTGATTATTTATCATCATTATTACACCCCAGTATTTCTGTTTGTCTGTTTCTTCTACATAGATGACCAGTCAGACGATGATTCCAGTGCTTCTGTTGCTGAACTTGGTTACTCACCTGATAAGGAAGAGGGGAGAACGCACACAGATGTCAGAGATCAAGAACATCTTGAACTACCCCACAGGAAAGACTGCCTCTCACCCTCCCATCATGTACCAGAAAGGGTCCTAAGTGTTCCTACCTGCCCTGACTCTGAGAACAAAAAGGATGAAGAGCGAAAGAAACAAAAAAAGTCACAAAGGACCTCAGTTAGGAAAAAAGAAACTGTTGATAACATAGAGTTTTTAGAATGTCCTTGTCAGGGCAGGATATCTGACAAGAGCAGGAACTTGCAGAAAGAAAGAAGGCAATCGCAGATCAAGTCACATCGATTATCACCTAATAAATCTGAAAAGAGAAAACAAAAAATCACAAAAGTAAAATTTTTTGCAGAGACTAAATCCCTTATTTCTCTTGACACTCTGGAATCCTCCAGCTGCCTCTCCTCAGCCACACGACGTGATGCTGCTCCAGGACAGAAAACACCCAAACAGGCTCGACATTCATTTTCTGCATTGGTACGATCTTTCACTTCATCCAGTGAATACAAAAGTGTCACCCCTGGTAAAGTTGATGGAGATGATAACGTGTTTGAGGACTATTTCTCTCCATCTAACCAGAGCCAGAGATCAGAAAGACCTCTGTCTCTTAATCTCCCTGTGGAGAGCAACATTCACATACCTTTTAAGTTGGACGCTGACCCGAGAAGAGAAAACAAAGAAGAAGTGAAATCTTTGGAGGAGAGAGTCAAAAAAAGAGGAAACTGGAAGAAAGTGACACTGGTAAAAATCTTGATCAGCAGTCTGAAACTAGCAATGAAACTGGACGGCAACAAGAGGAAGAGGAAGACTGTTTGCCTGCGTTGAATAGCCCAAGTGCCGATAAAAAACTAATGGGTCAACCAACCACGTTACCAGAGGATCAAACTCTGTCAGAGCTGAAGAAAAACTCTGATTCCAATGTTCCTTGTAGCACTGTGGAAAGTGAGTAATATGACTGCCAGAATTTAGAAAGCACCAATACATAAATGAAATGTTGGGATGCTGTGTAAAATGTAAATAAAAATGCAATGATTTTCAAATCTCATAAAATCATATTTCTTTTCACAACAGAGCAAAAGAAAATGTTTAAACTAAGATATTTTACTATTTCTTGAAAAATAACGGTGTATTTTGAATTTGACGGCAGCAACATATCTCAATAAAAGTTGCAACAAATCCTCCCCTCTAGACAACATCTTTTTTCAGGTAAGGCTTTTTATAGTTCAGGAAGACAAATGTTAAATCACATAATCAGTCTTCTATTACAACAGCATGGCTTCATAATAGAAGAGTCCGGGTGATGAGCTGGCCTGCCTGCAATCCAAATCTTTCACCAATCAAAAACATTTGTAGCATCATGAAACAAATAATATGACAAAGGACAGGACTGCAGCTGGAGTCCTAGACAATAGTGGGACAATGTTCCTATTCAAAAGTCCAGGAGCTGCCAGATGTTTATGACTGTTAAAAGAAGAGGGGATGGTGCACAGTGGTAAACAAGGCCCTATCCCAACTTTTTAGAGATGTGTTGCTGCCATCAATTTCAAAACGACCTTATTTTTTTTTATAATGGGACATTCTCACTATTGAGTTATGTGTTGTGAATAAAATGTGGATTTATGAGACTTGCAGGTCATTACATTCTGTTGTTATTTAGATTTTACTCAGCATCCCAACCTTTTTGGAATTGCCATAAAAATGAACCCAGATCTGAGATGTGCTCTGATTGCTTCATCGTTATGAACTCAACAGAACCCTATTCATAACAGAGTCTGAATTTTCACAAAGGTGAAAGTTTTATACTGTCTGTAATCCCTGGGTTTGTATGTGGCTTCAGAGGGTTTGCAGTATAATGACTCTTCAAAGAAATGCTCCAGCCAGTCTGAATGTGTTTTTTGTTTTGTTTTTTTGGCTAATGTCTTAATATCACATGATAGAGAATATTAATAAACAACATAAACAAATGCGGCCTTTATGGAAGTTTTCTCATATTATCTGCGCTTCGCTTTTAAAGCCCTTATGTGTAATCTGATTCTAGCGTGTAGTTAAATTAGATGTTTATTTACTCACATAAACATGATCTCCCCACAGATCTTTAGTTGCTGCCTCCCATTTGCTTTTATGTGAATTTTAACATCAGTGACTGTGGGATCGATGGTGTCTTATGCAAAGCATGCTGAGGCCTGACGCCTAAGATCCTGAACAGGTTGGAGATGGAAACGAAGTGTATCGAGTAACTGATCATTTAAATCTAAGCTTTTTTATTAACTGGTCAATAACAAATAATGTAAGCCTGTTTTTCATGTCGCTGTAGGGATATGGTAGTAAATGGTGTAAAGTTGCAATTTTCATTTAATGTTGCAGTGCATAAATGTGCAAACGTGAATGCACACACATACAAAACAGCACCTGCTGTGTGATAGCTTGACTGAACCCCCTCCTCCTCCACCACACACACACACACATACATACTCACTCTGTTTTAAATTGTCTTGTTTTCCAATGTAGGTAGAGGAAATGAATGTACAGTCGCAGCTGGTTTAACAAAGAGCCCAACTGAAGCTGAAGGAAATCACAATAAGCAAGTCGGCTTGAGTCTACAGAAAATGGTTAACAAAACAAAGGTAAGAAGACATCATGTTTAGTTCTAAATGTCTAACTGAATTCAACAATTCAGCTCCACAGTTTAGGCCCTATGCCTTAATTGAAAGACATTTTTTGTCACTGAACAATGCATGTCTATGGTACATTTCCTACTGTGTTGTGGGAAAATTGAAAAGCAATTGAAAAAAACAGGATGTTACGAGTGTAATGTCACCAGTGGGAGGTTTACTGAGTCATTAAAGTTATTGCTGGTGCATGGGACTATACAGTTTTAATTATAAAGCTCCTCTTTACTTATTCATATAGTCAATATCTTGTGCTTTGGTGCCTGCTAAATTGCATGTATCAACCCTTTCAGACGCATATTGATATTACTTTTCTTTCCTCACTTTAGTGGCTATAGTTACTTATAGCTAGTCAGGGCTTTGTACAGGCCATTGTTTATCTTCCTTTGTCACACAGATAGATTAAAAGGAACACAGTGTAAAAAAAGATTTTTTTCCTCCATGTTTGTCTGTAATATAGGAAGTTTAGGAAGTAAACCAAACATTGCTTGTGTGTGTAATTTCCTAATAAGTATTTCCTCCATAAGGTCATATACTTCCATGGATGTAGGCGTTTGACGCTACTGACGATACTGTCTGATCCTAAGGGTTTCCTGTGTTTTGCCTCTGTGATGGTACCATACAACTTCCTTGCTTGTGAAATGCACCTGGGCTCTGTTTTCGTTACACTAGTAACCTCAACAAGCTGTAGCTGAAATAAAGCAAAGATGATGTCATATCCCTCAGGGATCTTTTATTAGTTAACTTTATTGTAGCCTGATTGCAAAGAGGTTGTAATTGTTATTTTGGTTCTATGAAGATTGTGATGATGGATTAATCCTTATATAGTTCTGGTAAATACAGTCATCAAGTATAATTACTCCTCCTATCTTGATAAATGCTTATAGTAAATGTTAAAACTCACATTGCTCAGGTTTGGTTGAAAGAGTGCAAATGTCTATCAAACTTAAAATTCTGAAAATGTCAGCAGCTTATGTTTATTAAATACAACCCAGATATTTTTGCTTCATTTACTGGGACCTTTACCCTTATTTTGCTGCACAGTTCCGACCTCTCCTTAATTTCGTGTATCTCATAACGATGCAGTTCTTTAAAGTATCATATTTTGTACTGTGGGTAATATAGTGACTAAGGCACTGTGGATATTCACTTCCTGCTCTTTTTGTTAGTTACATGCTAGTACCGGGTTGGCCCCCCGTTTTCCCTCAGAACAGCCGTGATTCTTCATTAGATTCAGCAAGATGCCTGAAACATTCCTGAGATTTTGGTCCATATTGACATGATAACATCCCACAGTTTGAGCAGATTTGTCAGCTGCACATCCATGATGCAAATGTCCCATTCCACCACATTCCAAAGGTGCTCTATTGGATTGAGATTGAGCTTGGCCTCAGGTTCCTGTTTTTAGCGGACAGGAGTTGCACCCTGTGTGGTCTTCTGATGCTGTAGCCCATCTGCTTCAAGGTTTAGTGTGCTGGTTGTAACAAGTGGTTATTTGGGTTACTGTTGCTCTATTATTAGTTCAGAGCAGTCTGGCTGTCCTCTGATCTCTGGTATCAACAAGGTATTTTCACCCAGAGATCTGCTGCACACTGGATATTTTCTCTTTTGGAGGGGCAGTTTCTCTAATCCCTAGAAATGGGTGTGTGGGAAAATCCCAGTACATCAGCAGTTTCTGAAATACTCAAGACCAGCCTGTCTGTCACTAACAACCATTCCAAGTTCAAGCCATTTAAATAATATTTCTTCCCCCGTTCTGATGTTCTGTTTGAACAGATATACCTAGCAAAGTGGATGGTGAATGTATATCATACTTATCATTTTCTTCATTTTATATCAATGACTTAAAAACTCACTAAAATACTCAGAAATGTTATCCCAGCCTCACTAATGTTTATGTAAAATATTCTATGTTACAAGAAGTTTTGTAGCCTCATCTCTCTGTGATTGTTTGAACTGCTTCGTTTTAAGTATGTGCAGAATAGTTGCCATCAAGGAGATCTAGTCATACAAAGAAGAATTTCCTTCATTTGTGGTGGAAGTGTTTGTGCTCTGAGGCTCTGTTAGTTCACACCAGCTCTTTGTCAGAGACTCATTCATTCTCATTGCCATTTTCTAGTGCTGTTATCAGAACATGACCAGTGCATCAGATAGGCAAGAGTTTCTTTAAAGGAACTTTCAGAATATCTGCATATACTTGTTTGACTTGGCTTGAAAGAATTAAAAATTTGCTCTTCTCATCAACTTTTTTCAGTACTTAAGTGTCTATAAAATAAATTGCAATATCAGGATATATTCCTTCAAAGAAAGAATTGGCTGTAATACTGTGACATACCCATTTAGTGACTGCGGTCGCAGTGATAATGTGTTATTTGACAGGCGTGGGGTCGGGTTGTGGACTGTTTTGGCTCTACTATTCTCAACAGACCTTAACCCCTGACTTCCAGCTGGGGGGACCAGATATCAGAATGTGGCAGGAAAGATCTGGTGGTCCTGTTTGTGGTTAGGTGTTTGTGCTCATGATATTTTGCTGTATTGGTGCCAAGCATGTGGTTGAATGGACCACAGTCACCAGGCTGCAAATTTACAGTTTTTACAGTAGTCAGTGTCTCTGGATGTGTTTTTTTTTCTCTCTTCTCATGGCCTTGATGTTTTGCCTTTATGCGACAATATATTCAGCAGGGTTGTTAAAAGGGCATGGCTACTGAAAGAAAGAACTCTTTCACTTGTTTAGTGCTGCATCATTCACCAAATCAAATGACTTTATCCAAAAGAAGTATAATATTCATTCTGTTTCCTAGTGTATTTGTGTAGCTGCTGATTGGCTCCTTTAAATACTTTAGATTTATCTGTCACAGATTTCACTCTCTCATTCTCATTCTTCTCCCATTAAACACAAGCCAAGAAACAAATGAATCCAAATATGTGCTTTTAATCAACATTGTGTAGCTGCTCCACTTATACTTGATTGCCAGATATGTGGTGGCTGTTCCTGTAACAGACTGTGAGGATTAGAAGTAGGCCAGAAAAATAGGTGTGAAAGCAGTGAACATGGACACAAATTCAAACAAATTTGCTTACACAGTATGGTCATCCTTTATATGAACAGAGATTTGTTCCCGTTTATAAGTTTTGTGGGTTTCTCTTTTCCAGGCAGTGAGAACTCTCGTCATGACAAGCATGCCCACTGAGTAAGTGCTGCTATAAATATCACTGTCTTCTTATTCTTTAATTTTAATGCATTAATTAGCAAGTTGGTAAGAGAAGGGGGGCTAATCTTATTATTCATGTCTTATAGAGAAGCAGAACACAGTGGTTCAAGTAGTAAAAGCACTCGGTGGTTTTTCAATTGTTGACCGCGTTTGTGAGAGCACAACTCATGTGGTATCTGGGGAACACAGGCGGACTCTAAATATTCTTCTGGGTATAGCTCGTGGTTGTTGGATCCTCTCATTTGAATGGGCAAGTACACTATAAATGTTTTCAGCGATGTCATTTGATGTTATTTCAAATGTAGGATGGAGTGTGAAGCTGTCTTATCTCTAAATGAAATGTTTTCTTTTGAGTAGATACTCTGGTCCTTGGAGCAAAGGCAGTGGATTCCAGAGGAGCCGTACGAACTTGCAGATCAATTTCCCGCAGCACAGGTAAGTGCAGAACTATTCAAGACTTGACTAGAAAATGGTTAACATAGTAAAAGGGTCTTTGACACATTTACTACCGACATTAAATTTACAGACAGCTTTTCAGTTCTGCTTCTGTCAAAGATGATCTGATACTGAGCCATTTTTCAGATTTTTGTTAAATTTACTACTACTTGGTCATTTGTATTTGAAATCTTTTGAAACTTGGCACAAATACTCTTTGGGTAAGGCTCAACAAAATAGGGGAGATGGAGTTTTGATTCTTTTTTTGTATTTTTAATGAATTTTTGAAATTTTCTAGAAATACTGTAGATTGATGTGTTATTTACCTTTAATCCCTAGTCTTCCCTTATTCCTAGGCCTTATTTCTTGGACTCCTTTGAAACTTGATATGAGTATTCAATGTGCAAAGCTTTACAAAATGTTTCAGACAAATTTTTTATTTAAAATTTTCTTCAATTAATTTGATAACTTCAGTGACAACTTCTCCCTTATTTATTAGCTGAACCTTTTGAAACTTGGTTTGAGTATTCATTGGGTAAAGCAAATTTTGAAAATTTGTTCAAGGATAAAGTAAAAAACTGAAAATATGTCTGCAACATGCTGTAAAGAGAGATTTTCAGTTTTTTACTTTATTAACAAATTTTCAAAATTTTTAAAAAATTAAGTATCAGCTCAGTGATGATTGACCTACAGCCAAATTAGTTTCTGTTCCAAGATATCACATATTTTACAAGTAAAACATTTGTCAGCGGAGCTCTATGGGCCAACAGGTCTCTGATGTTTTTCAGTTGTGTAGATAATTAGATATATTATTTGAACAGCCATGTCTTCTTATTTTCACATCATTCTTTTCCCTTATTTAGCTCTTTCAGAGGTGATCCAGCTACAACTCAACAGTATTAATCTTTTCTCCTATATATTACTTTCTAAATTCAACAAAATAAATTTTCTATCTGTCCAGAACTTAGAAATTTAGAGATTTTACTGGCACCTTAAATATTATCATCTAAAAAGCTCCCAGCCTTTTCACACATACTTTAAATTTCATTATTGACACTCATCTGTTTACAGCACTCTTGTATTTCCTAAAGCATCCTGTGTGAATTGTGGATGTTGCCTCTTCCTGCACTTGTCATTCATGAATCACTGTCCTCTCCTGCCCTGCAAGGAAAGACTTAGGGTCTTAATGTAGACAAATGCCAACATGTTTCCTCTTAAAATTGCATGATGGCTTTTGTTTTGACAGACAAAATATTTTGTATCCTCATGGGCTTTTTTTGACTCATTTATAACATTTGGCATACTACATGCATCCCTCTTTCATTCAGTTCTTGTGGCCTCTGATGTGTGTTGTTTCCTTCAGCTGTTGTTGGTGAATGAAGAATGAATGATAGTATTTTGTATTATTAATTAAAGAGTTTTTCAGATTTTTCTGCTCAAATACTGATGCTCATAGTAAACTGGGTCTAAGAATAAAAGACCAAAGCTAGCATGCCATTTTAACAAAAATCTAAGTCTTTGTAGCCATGAAGGATCCTGTCTCTTTACAATCCCTGCATTAGGCCATTGGGGGAATGACTAGGACCACTCATTATTAAATTAAGAGAAGGTTTTCATCAATCTATTTTTCTTGAAATATCAATATAAACATAATACACATGCTGTAGTTTTATCCATATGTGATGCAGCGTGTGAAAACCAGACTAAAGTCCAAAATTTTCATTTTTAAAACTTTCTTAAATATTCTTTTAAAATTAAAAAATGTCTAGATTAACATCCAAAAACAGATTTCATTTGTCTATTTTTGTTCTTTTTTATGAGTTTTTAACTTGAAACTTTTGAACTGTCCGTCTCATAGCCGAGAGGTTTGCCGAATGAGGATTGGGAGCAAAATAGTGTATTCTTTATTTATGCAAACTGTTCAATAAAACTGTTAAATAAACTACTTTTTTTGGGGATATAGTTTAGAGAGCTATTGCAGACAGTGACATTAAGATGACAAACATTAGAAGCATTTGAAAGTCTGGTTGTTCTTGATTGCTTTATTGCTCGGTTGTTTTTGTGCGCAGGATTGTTGGTCTGCACCTTTGAATGGGTTTTCTCATGCTGTGTCACATTTAATTTGAGATGTGCAGCCAAACCTATTAATGACCTAAAAAAAGCAACAACTAAAAGCACAATTTTGTAGCATGTTGAATTTATTGTGTATTTTGGAAAAGATAAAATTACACAGATGAAAAAAAAAAAAAATTAAACAACATTGTAGCAGTTCAACATCCACCAGGCTGTTCATTTTTGTTCATTGGACTTAGGCTTAACTATTATGTCACCCAGTACAAAGTAGAATCACTGCCTCATGGTTGATTTTAAACATTCAATTTCAGGTATATAACAGCTGCTCATGCATTGCAATCAAATCTCCTTAAGCCAGTGGTGACGGGTTAAAAATGAGGTTTTCTCATTTGTCCGATTTTTCTCGCAAAGTTTGCTTGTTGTAGCTTCAAAAGAACCATTACATAAAAACACATCCTAAAAAAATACATTCCCTGCAAAACTGCAAAAAGGTTATCTTCATATATGAGCATGTGGGAAGGTACTGGAGAATTATATTAAAATAATTAATTTCACTTTATGTGCAATAAAATTAATAACTAGCTATAACAAAGCTCCTTTCTTATATAATAAAGTTTAATATCAACCTTAAAATCTACTTATAAATTAAACAACAAATGTACATATATTCTCTGTAGCAAAACAGTGTTATTATAAGTGGTATTTTTACATGAACATTTACATTTTGAAAGATGTTTACAATACAAAAACAAATCACTTTCACCAGATGTTTATCAGCATGTTGTACCATCGTCTGTTTTATACAATGACACTGGCAGCTGTTACTAAAAACATAGTTAAACTGTTAAAATATTCAAATGATTCAAGGAATTAAAATAATCTGATTAGGTAGCTGATATTACTAAATAGAGCCCAACCTATATTATTTACAGATATCAATATTGCCAAATTGCTAATATCAGCCAATAATATTGGTTGGCCAATACATCAGTTGGGGTTCTATTACTAAATTTAATTACTGTTCATATAATTGTACATACTACAGCTATGTGTATTGCTGTGAATGTCTGGATTTTAAAATCTACCACATAAAGATGCACAAAGTGTTTTGGCTCCCTTGAGAATTTTTATTTTTGGTCTTGTTGTTTGTTGCTTGTTGTCAGGCAGAATTTCCTTCCCCATTTGTTTAATCTGAGAGTTCAAAGGGAGCCCAAGAAGTCTGCTGGTCTGATCATCATCATAGTGGTCTTCAGTGAGTAGCCTGAGCCTTTCCAGTAGTACCATTTGATCCCGTTGAAGCGATTGGAGTTTTGGCCCTGTTGGTAGTACATCCCATTCAAGTTGGATGGACCACAGGCATCAAACCACCAGCCTAAAATAGCAACAAAAAAAATGAATTTAACCATCTTTGTATAGTTTTTATACTGTAGTTGGTGTTGGTGAGTTTTTGTTCATTTATACACATTACAAATGAAGTGATTTTGAATTTAGAAACCTTTGACTCCACCTTCCACTGAGTCACCAGTTTATTTGGTACATTACAAAGCAATTTCTCTACTGTAATACCATCAGTAAAAGATTTGATTTGATACAGAAGAATGGGTGCTGAACCACAGAGAATGTTATACAATTTTTTCATGCTAGTGTTGTACCCATCTGGGGAAAGTGTAACCAGGTTATTTTATAGAAAAAGGATACTGTGGGTTTCTCAAGAGCAGCTCATCCATTCAGGAAACCAAAAAACAATAAACCAATATAATAATTAATTATTTAAAAAAATATTCAAATTTCTGTATGAGAACCACTTTGGGTTTTTAGAATGATGACATTTTGTAAAAGTTAGTTGTAGAAATTTGTCAAACTTTTAGTAAGACGCCTATCAGGTGTCTAAAGCTCATGGCATTCTTTAAAACTGCAGTTATTTTGCATGTGGTTTCGAAAGGCGTTTTAGTGAGAAGTGCATATATTAATTTTTTTTCCCCCAGTTGTCAGATTTATTGCATTCCTTTAGCATTTTTGTTTATTTCAATTTCATGCAAGGAATGACAGATCCCACTTTTCTCTTTTTGCTGGGCCAATGCCACTCTGTTACACATGCGTATAATGTGCTCAAAGGAGTCCCCTGTGAGAGACCCCTCATGGGAAAAAAGGCCTAGAGTAAGGGTTTGTGTGTTTCATGTTCACTTGGCAGACCCCAGTACAGATGAAGGCAAACTTCTGGCAGCAGAGTTACTTTACAGGGAATGGACGAGGACCTTTTAAGCCACAAGAGGAGAGAGGGAAAAGCTCTGTTCCCAGGCTATTAATGTCAGCCATTGTAGAGACTGAATTCCCCCATGAGTTGATCAGTGATTAAGGCTGAGCTAATTGTGCTCTTTGACACGGCTACAAAAGGATGGTTGCCTTTAAATTGGCCTTAAAGAGTTTTGGGGCAAATGCCAAGATTTTGTGTGGATGGGAATTTGTTCCACAACAAGTGTCCATTACTGATTGGCATATGTATTTTTTTTTCCCAAGCATAAGCATATTTACAGTAGTGTGTTTCTTACCTCCTGTTGTCAGCTGTGAACATTTGCAAACACATTTGTCATGGTCTGCATCCTTTGTACTGAATTCACTTCCTGGCTGACCAATGCTGCTTATTTTGCCTGCCGTTCCGCTGTAGCCTTTAAGGTGTATCCTGTAAAATGGAAAAGGGAAAATGAAGGAAGAAGAGGAAGTACGTAATTTCTGTTCCTCAAAAGGCATTGCTCAGCCTCATTTATATACTTCTTTGGTTAAACCTTTTAATCACACAGGATTTAAAATAGGTTTTGTTATAAGGATAAAAGTGTAAGCTATTTAAAATTTTTTTTTTATATATTTGTGACTAACAAGCATAAAAAATGCTACTTTTATTTTATGCCAAATAATTTTCTGTAATGCCATTTGTGCATTTTCTTTTTAGTTATCACAGAGCAAACCATCTTATGAACAAATCAGAGTAGACCTGAATATAGCTGCGTTGAAATGGGGCATTTCAAGGTCTGTTTGTCAAATTCAGGTCCTGCTTCTGAAATCAACTTTGATTGGAAAGCAAAACATGTTTGAAGGTTGTCTTATTGCCAGGAAAGACTGTTAGAAAAACTGAAGCTTTTAATGTATTTCCTATTTTTCAAATTCAGAGCAGCTTTATTATATTTTCTTTGGGCTCCTGCCAGTACATCAGCATCAGGAAATATATATAGTCTTATACAGCAAGAACTAGAAGAGAGCAAGAACATTTCTAGAGTGTGTCCTAACAGTAGCAGTTGTTCAGCAGTTACAGTGAATAGCAAGCAATTTCAAGTTAGTTTTCTGGATATAAATGATAAGGATGAGGGACACTCTTTGCCTGTCAGAATAGCTCGTATAATACTGAAGAATTATCCTTTTTGTGTATTAGTGATAAGTGTTCATTTAGAGTACAATCATCTCAATAGTCTCGTGTTTGTCAGTAAACTAATGTATGCCTACTTGTAACGGTCTGCAAGCATGCATCCAGGGTAGCTGACATGGTTATATCTTTAAAATAATACACCAAGCCTTTTCTACTCTCAGATTTAACTACATGTTCATGTGTGACCGATTGCCAGTCCACTACAGTATGTTGAGAATACAGCTTGTTTGGGGGCCACTTGCTTCTGAATGTTTACACATTTAATTTCTTTGAGTTTTGGGGCTACGCTGTAATTATGTTGTTATCTTGGCTCAAAATTGGCAGCACTTTTTAGTATGTGTTAAGGATAGCAGTCTTCAAAAGCGCTGTCGAAACAGAGAATAATTTGCTGATGGGCTTTTTTTGGCCTTAATAACTCGAGCTGTATGAGTTACAGAAATTTTCTGCTCAAAGCATGACATTAAACTAAATATTCATTACTTGCCACTTGGGGCCTGACAGATTTATTTCAACATACTTGTAATTTTGTGCTTCATTGTCAAGAGAAAATTGGTCGTATTGTGAGAATCCAGAGTTTCCTTCCCAGTCACTCAACTGGATCCTTAATTTGTAGGACTGTTGATTTGCCAGTCTGGAGACAAATTCATTTCCTAACCAGAATTCTCCTGAAGGTTCTCCAAACCCCTGAAAGGACACAAAAGAAAAGTTATTAAACTGTGTGAAACTCCTGCAGTGATTGCTTTTTGGGTTTATGAAAGAGCACACCCACAATGTGATCACAATGTGCTGCACGTTTTTGACTATTGCACTGAAAATAATTTTTCTCATGTCTTTGCAAAATCTTATCACACAAAAAAATAACAAATATTCACATTCACAATAAGATGTTAATGGAAAACCATTTTAACTAAGTTTGCATTCATGGTGTCAGCCCAGTTGTATCCTACTTACTTGGGACTGTGAAGTAGTAGTCACTACTTCCCAAGTACAATTTTAGTGGCATTGACTGTAATAAGACTGGAATTGAATGTAATACTTGAATGATGGCAAAGAGCTAAAAATAAGTATTTACAGGAAATGGGCAATGGTGTTCTCTGTTAGTGGTTACGGTTTGTTCCTTCTTTGAATTGCCTCAGAGACATTCTCCAGCTCCTTAAAATATAGTCAATGGCCCAAACCAAATCTGACCACTGTTGGGCTGTTTGATTTGGAATAGAAGCCGTAGCCTGGGTAATATTATTTTTTAAGGGAAGAATTTCTTCCTCGAAGCTTTTACCTTTTTGTACTCTTGCCACGTACGGTGAAAGTCAACACGGCCGTCAAAGCGTTTTTGTATAACCGTCCAGCCGCCTCCTTCTGTCTCCATGTCACAGAAAGCCTTCAGACACAAGGGAAAATAAGAGCAGTGAATATTTATTCAAACATAATGCTCTGTAAACAGTTCATACTTATTTATATTTTGGCCTCATTAAAACAAATGTGTTCAGGGTTTCAGAAATGAAGTCAGAATTCTTTTAAAAAGTATCTAAGGAGCTCACAGTTGTAGCTCAAGCATGCACATTGCTAATAGAAGTCTAAGAATATTTTAAGTGAACTTCTCTGCCCTCAAAAACAGTTCATTTTCTTTAACTGAACTGCTCTTAAAGCAGCACGCACTGTTTTGTTAACAAAGTGAGGGTTAGGTCAGTTTATGCCTGTGTGACTGTTTATGTACACTGTGATGGCAGTTTTTCAGTCTGTACTTGCACTCATACGTGTATTCCTAATGACTGAGAGAAACAAGCCCTCCTCTTTGCCACCAGGTTACTTGTGATCCGAGTGCCTTACCCACTTCTGGCTCAGTCACACTAGAGTAAAAATAGAATAGCAGCCTCCTTGTCACAATGAAAAATTGGTGGTTGCCCGGTGATTGCATTGAATGTTTTTGCATTCGGCAACTAATTGCAGAACGTTGCAGTGACTACTTTGAATCATAAGGTGACTGCACAGTTCTCATCAGTCATGGTCCAACTCAGACTGACTTCAACCACTCTCAGGCAGATTGGCGAAAGTTTGCAAATAATTGCTGCCTAATTTATAAATGCAAAGGGATTGCCAACATGTCGCAGTCAGTCTGAGTCTCCATCAGTTAGCGCAGTTGGTATGCGACACATCTCTTTGCAATAGGATAATAAACTAGTTGTCAACTGGATTGTATTCTGATTATATTCTTGTATGAAAGCAGGTTACTGAACACCTATGTCATTTTGCAGTTGTGGAGGGATTTCTGTTTCAGATTTGTGAGATGCAAATTTCTATGTATGTAGACGTCAGCAGATTTGAAATTTTTTGGGATTTGGCACAGTTAATTGCTATATTATCACAGATTACATAGAATCACTAACTTGTTATTCAGTCACAAACTGATAGCAGGCTGACTCCTGCTTTATCACCATCTTGAGGCACCAAAGTTGCTTTAAAGATGGTAGCTGACTGAGAGTGGTCGCAGACCCAATCCCCATTTTCTAAGCAACCGTTTCAAAGGCAACAAGATTGCAAATTAATTGGACAAGGTCACAATGATTTTGTTTGTGCCATGGCCTCCAACCACTGTTTTCCTTCATGTGACTGTAGCATAAGTCGGTAAAACCTGTTTAAAACGATCAGTCAGGCCTACCTTACCTTAACCTCCATTGTACTGTTGGGTAATGTTAGGGTGTAGATTCCACTGTTGGAGTTCCCTGACTTGTAGACAGCAGCACAGTCCATGAATGTGGTAGGAGTGTCCCGCATCATAAAAGTTTTTGTCTCTGTAGAAAAAATGAGTCTTTTTAATTTGACAGCACACAACTGTACAGCATTTAGGTGTCAGCCTTTGCTAAACTAACATCTTTGAATTGTTAAAAAAAAAAAAGTCCAGTGTGTTTCTCTAGTTTCAGTATGAGTCCTTTAGTAAATTTGGTCCCACTGCATTCAACATTCCACTGCACTCAAGTCTGCTTCTTTTTTTTTTTGGTTCCAAAAAACTGAAATGCTGTGGCCCAAACTGTGATTTATAGATTTATACTTCTTTACTATGTTCCCACTAAACATAATGATAGGCCCGACAACTAGTTAGCTTGGTTTACTAGACTAAAGCTGATGGGAAACAGCTAGCTCTCTTAGTCTAAGAGACTAAGAGAGTCAGACTAGATGTTTGCCTTATTTCTGGTCTTAGTGTGAAATGAAGAAAACTAGGAGCAAGCTGTGGCTTTATATTAACTGATAATGATATTGGCCTTCTCATCTAACTTTGTTGCATACTCAATGGCTACAGTTGTCTCAGCCTACATGTCAGGACTGTGGTCAAACTGGCAGCACCTTAGTGAATGTGTGCTGACATAAATGCTCACTTAAAAAGACCTCCTGTCTGACCTTTAGTTTTAAACACAGTTACCTGAAGTGCTGACTCACCTCGAGCGGTGCCGGCAGTGATAGTATAAATGAGGTTATTCACAGTGTCCAGTAGTTCCTGCTGCTGATGCTGTATGGC
>JAMQGT020013031.1:147500-182500 GCA_024447675.2 Pterophyllum scalare | reverse complement strand
CCTGCCCTCGTTGGCACAAAAGCTCAAGTGAAAGTGAGTCTCTCCTTTAACACCCCTGTGGTGGTTTCTTTAGCTCTTCAGCACATTTTGTCCTCTTTAATGTTATTGGAGTTTTTATTTTGTACCTGCGCAGACTTTCTTTCATTACTCTCAAATTACTGATACAGTTAACCATTCATTCACTTTAAGTTTCTTTCTCTAATGTTGTGGGTGTGACACAACTTTACCTTAAGCAACCACTGCGTGTTGTTCTCCATGCTGATCTCCAGTTGTTCCAGCCTCTGAATTGACTCGTTGTCCGTAGGTCCGTCCTTCTGGACAGGATAGTTGTAGTTGTTATACTGAGTTTGGCAGTTTTCCTGCTCAGGAAGCAAAAACGTATAGCTGCATGGGCCATTTTGGATTTGATATTGTTTCTTCTCAGCAGCACTGTTTCCAGTTCCCAGAGCAAGCCACAAGCTTAAAAATAGTAGGTCCACATTCAGCATCCTCATCGTAGAACAAGTTACCTTAAAATAACAAATAAACCTTCTTGGATTTTCAGGGTTTCTACAATCTTATCTCAGTGATTGGATATCTTCTCCCAGCAACATACAAGTGTAATCAGCTCTCTGGAGGTTCTGCAGGTTCCTTTTATATTACCTCTCAGTGGTAGGAGGAGAAAAAGCCATCAGGAATTAGAGGTAGTATGTCCTAAGGTTACTGGTGCCACACTGCATATGCTTGCCTTTCATTAGACCCCTGACCATTTGCTATAGTGGTTTAAACTGTGAGTTTAAACCACTCCCCCTGCACTGTGGCCAGTCACTGTGAAGAGCACTGAAGTGGAGATTCCTTTCAGTACACACTCACTAAGCAACACACAGGAGCAGATGCACAAACTACACATCTTCCACTATATCCTCTACAATACCCACATGTTTTTTTCTGCTTTAGTTGAACAACTACTCAGGATGCAGCTGTCCACCTTCAGCGCACTCTTTGATAGTAGCAGGGTCCATCCCATTCACTGAAAAATGTTTCCCGGCTTACAACAAGCACCCTGAATGGGAGATTCAAAGGAAGAAGCCTCCATTTAAAATTTATAATTAACCATTTCCTGTTTTGTACATGTAAGCAACACGTACATTACAGGTAAATATACTGTTTTCCCATTAAAAAAAAAAAATACAGTTGGGCTAATTTGATAAGCTCAAAATGTCTTAAAACTCTAAAATTTTCATTTCATATCATCTGCCAGTGGTTCAGAGTAGCTATTTTATGACCTCTGATTAGAAAAACTACATAGCTTTTTTATTTAGATCTACTTCAGGGTTTAAACGACCGTGGCAGAACTATGACTCACGAGCATAATGAAGCATTATTTACTTTTACCCTTCCAGACCCAAAAAGTCATGGGAAAGTTTTGTTTTTTTCCTTCATACAAAAAAATTCAGTTTTTAAAAAGCAGGTTTTTCTGTTAGATTGGAAGTTTTAATTTAAGCATGTTGTGGGTGTTTTCAGTCATAGCTGTGTTCTCTTGTAACACCACTGAACCCCTCCTAAGCATCAGGTCATAGACTGCTGTCCTGACATCCTCTTGTGAAAACGTATTGATATAGTTTTGAATGTTTTATTGCCTCAGCTATTAAGCTTCCAGGCCCTGAAGTGCCGAAAAAACACAAAATAGGTTTTGGTGGTGATGTGTGTTGGCTATTTGCTTCCAAAATATGTCAACTTTTATGTCATCTGTACATTAACGCTGTGGGCAAATGAGACAGATGTCAGTGAGTTGTAGAGATTTCTGCAGGTGTTGTTACCTGTTTTGTTTTTTTTTAACATTTCCACACACATTGGATTGATCTTTGCAAAGTGATCTCTCTATTAGCTCTCCTGTTGTGCACTGATAAACACCTGGGTCTTTCAAATGCTTCTGTAGCATTTGCACATCTCTATAATGCCTCCTCTAAGGTTATGTGAAAGTTTTTGGGATTGAGGCAATGCTCTCACCAGCCAGTCTTTTTTGAGAAGAGCAGACTGGTAATTCCAAAAGGTTTACAAACTTTTTCTTGCGACAGTGCAAATACCAAAACAGAATTGCAGGAAGTAGCCTGATGTAATAGTTGTGGAAATGTAGCACATTTTAAAAACATTACCAAAGAAGACGGACATGTGGTCATTGCAAAAATATTGACTTTTTCAGATGTTCAGCTGAATCATTTACACAGTAGATTGATCTGCACCAGTTTTTGTATTTCAGTTTATTTTGCAGTCATTGAAAGCTCGGGGGAGGGCAGGAACATCAGCAGTGGTTCAGTCCAGGGACCATTCATTCACCGAATTTATCACTGCTCCACTTAGACAGCTTCCTCATGCTGTTAACATGCGTAACATCTGCTGAACTGTCAAGAAAACAGGGATTCAGGGATGGTATTTTATTCCTTCTGGGTACAAGGCTGCTCAAGCTGTCTTCCTGCTTCCATTGCCCTCTCTGCTTTCTTACAGTTGCTTGCACAAAAAAGCAAGATTTTCTAATATCAAATAAAAGGTTACTGGTATAATAAAATGCAGCTTATCTAAAGTGTTAGAGTTTTAAAATTGTTTTTTTTTTTAAAGTACTTATTTTGTAAGTTTGTTTTTCATGTAATTATATTGTTGCTGGATTTTTGGCATCAGTACCTTTTTTTTTCTCTAGTCCAAATGCATGCTTGTTAGGTTGATTAGGGATTCAGAATTGGCCATGTATGTGAATGTGGGCTAGATAAAACAATTAAATTCCCTAGAATAAAGTTCTGTATAAATATGCACAAAAAGGTGAATATGATTAGTAGTACCTTACTGTAAAAGCACAGCTCAACTCCACATTGCTTGCTGGTCAGTCTGAGTACTTTGCTATACTGGAGTTGGAGCCACAAATCAAAAAACCTTACCAGATTTTAAATTGGCCTAAATTACCCTTCGAGGTCATCTCCTTCTGCACCTCTAGAAAGTACAGCTGGTATTTATGTCAGACTCAATGTGTGTCTGACATAAATAGCGTCGCCAAGCTCAATACAAAGCGTGAGATGCAGAGGCGTAAAGCACGCCACCACTGGACTCTAGAGCAGTGGAGATGTGTTCTCTGGAGTGACAAATCACACTGCTCTGTCTGGCAATCCGATGGATGAGTCTCGGTTTGGTGGTTGCCAGGAGAATGGTACTTGTCTGACTGCATTCTCTAAAGTCTGGTGGAGGGGAGGATTATGGTGTGGGGTTGTTTTTCAGGAGTTGGGCTTGGCCCCTTAGTTCCAGTGAAAGGAATTCTTAACGCTTCAGCATACCAAGACATTTTGGACAATTTAATGCTCCCAACTTTGTGGGAACAGTTTGGGGGTGACCTCTGAAATAGGGAGGAGACTATAAGCCATCATCACTGAGCTCGCAAATGCGCTTCTAGAAGAATAGTCAAAAATTCCCACAAGCACTCCTAAAATTTGTGAAAAGCCTTTCTAGAAGAGGTGAAGCTGTTATAGCTGCAAAGGGTGGGTCAATGACATATTAAACCCTATGGATTAAGAACAGGATGTCACTCAATTTCATATGATCATATGTGTGAAGGCAGACGAGAGAATACTTTTGACAGTATAGGGTATAAATGCAGCAACCACACTGATAAGAGTCTGGATATGTAGCAGAAGGTGACCTTGAAGGGGAGACTGGGTAAATTTAAATAAGGTTTTGGACTTTCATGGGCATATTCATGGAAGTTACAGTGGATACAGAAAGTATTCAGATCCCTTTAAATTTTTCACTCTTTGTTTCATTGCAGCCATTTGCTAAAATCAAAAAAGTTCATTTTATTTCTCATTAATGTACACTCAGCACCCCATCTTGACAGAAAAAAACAGAAATGTAGAAATTTTTGCAAATTTATTAAAAAGAAAAACTGAAATATCACATGGTCATAAGTATTCAGACCCTTTGAGTATTGAGTAGACGCACCCTTTTGAGCTAGTACAGCCATGAGTCTTCTTGGGAATGATGCAACAAGTTTTTCACACCTGGATTTGGGGATCCTCTGCCATTCTTCCTTGCAGATCCTCTCCAGTTCCGTCAGGTTGGATGGTGACCGTTGGTGGACAGCCATTTTCAGGTTTCTCCAGAGATGCTCAATTGGGTTTAGGTCAGGGCTCTGGCTGGGCCAGTTAAGAATGGTCACAGAGTTGTTCTGAAGCCACTCCTTTGTTATTTTAGCTGTGTGCTTAGGGTCATTGTTTTGTTGGAAGGTGAACCTTCGGCCCTGTCTGAGGTCCTGAGCACTCTGGAAGAGGTTTTCTTCCAGGATATCTCTGTACTTGGCTGCATTCATCTTTCCTTCAATTGCAACCAGTTGTCCTGTCCCAGCAGCTGAAAAACACCCCCATAGCATTATGCTGCCACCACCATGTTTCACTGTTGGGATTGTATTGGGCAGGTTATGAGCAGTGCCTGGTTTTCTCCACACATACCGCTTAGAATTAACGCCAAAAAGTTCAATCTTCATCTCAGCAGACCAGAGAATCTTATTTCTCATAGTCTGGGAGTTCTTCATGTGTTTTTTGGCAAACTCTATGCGGGCTTTCATATGTCTTGCACTGAGGAGAGGCTTCCGTCGGGCCACTCTGCCATAAAGCCCCGACTGGTGGAGGGCTGCAGTGATAGTTGACTTTGTGGAACTTTCTCCCATCTCCCTACTGCATCTCTGGAGCTTAGCCACAGTGATCTTTGGGTTCTTCTTTACCTCTCTCACCAAGGCTCTTCTCCCACGATTGCTCAGTTTGGCTGGATGGCCAGGTCTAGGAAGAGTTCTGGTCATCCCAAACTTCTTCCATTTAAGGATTATGGAGGCCACTGTGCTCTTAGGAACCTTGAGTGCTGCAGAAATTCATTTATAACCTCGGCCAGACCTGTGCCTTGCCACAATTCTGTCTCTGAGCTCCTTGGGCAGTTCCTTCGACCTCATGATTCTCATTTGCTCTGACAGCACTGTGAGCTGTGAGCTCTTATATAGACAGGTGTGTGCCTTTCCTAATCAAGTCCAATCAGTTTAATTAAACACAGCTGGACTCCAATGAAGGAGTAGAACCATCTCAAGGAGGATCAGAAGAAATGGACAGCATGGGAGTTAAATATGAGTATCACAGCCAAGGGTCTGAATACTTATGACCATGTGATATTTCACTTTTTCTTTTTTAATACACTTGCAAAAATGTCTACATTTCTGTTTTTTTTCTGTCAAGATGGGGTGCTGAGTGTACATTAATGAGAAATAAAATGAACTTTTTTGATTTTAGCAAATGGCTGCAATGAAACAAAGAGTGAAAATTTTAAAGGGGTCTGAATACTTTCCGTACCCACTGTATAAATTACCTCAAGTGTTTTTCTCTGCATTATTAAAAATAGTTGTAGCATATACTCTGATACCAATATTCCCTCAGTGTCAGCTGCAAGGGGATTCAGCCCCTCTCCAACCTGGAAAAATTGGGGCAACCAACATTAATATACTTAAGATACAAACAGAATTGTGAGTTATGATAAATGTATCTGTGGAAATTTGAGGTTTCTCATGCGCATATTGCTCAGTTTGTATTGGATGTGATACAACCAAAGTGTGTATTCTTTGACTGATTGGCATTGATTGTTGGTGATTGCTGGTTTGTTACTGGGTGAAAATTATTGCAAAGAAGGTGCTGCAAAAAAAACCTCCTGTTGACTGCTTTGGTTGCTAGCACATTGCCATGGTTGCCTGTAGTTTTTCATCCTTGTCTGCAAACACATGCTAACTGCGAGGCGGTAGTAAAACTAGTAAAAGTGTGCTGCAAATTGGAAATGGAGATGGTTTGCCTTCAAAGTAAAAGTTGTGCCTCAGCAATGCAGCCAACATGTTTTAAAGAGCGCAACTTTTACTTTGAAAACAAATGGTCTCCATTTCCTGTTTGTGTCACATGTTTCACAGTTTCACTACAGCTCAGAGAATAGCTGGACTGTGCTTGTAGACAAGTCCATCACTTCCATGCAAACTACAGGTAGCCGAGGCATTATGGTGGCAATCAAAGCAATCACAAGGAAGTTTTTGACAAATGGTCAGGGAATACTTATTTTTCCCTCATGACAAGTGGTTGCCAGATGGTCACTAACCAGTCCACAGACCCAGACATGTAAGCATAAGCCTGTATGTCTGTGGTCTTATTTACTTGATCATTGTCACCATGATTATCACATGTCAAAAATGGCAGAAAAGCTAATATCAGTTAGTTAGCAGTTCAGTGTCTGCAAAACTTGAACAGAACAGAATAGAATTTATAGGATAGAATATAGGCTTTGCACAAAAAGTAAGGAAATTTGTGTTTGGCCAATGTCTTTGTTGTAACAGTGCTTCTTGGCAATAAATCTTATACTGTTGGAAAGCCTGTTTATTTCCCCTTTAAATGGTGCAACAGTTTGTGCCCAATTTGCCAAATTTTCTCTGCCAGTGTCAAACAGTTTACTGACAATTACAGTCAGGCTTTTCATCATTTGGAGGTAATCTCAATGCAGAGAGATATAGAGATGAGATTCTGCAACCAGTGGCAATCCCATATTTCCACAGTCTGGGGCCGAACTTTAGCCTCCAAGATGGCAAGGCTTGCCGCGTCAGAGTGGGGTTTATCAGAGACTACCTCCAGAATTTGGGAGTGGAGAGGATGGGATGGCCTGCCTGCAGTCCTGACCTCAATCCCATTGAACACTTGTGGGATCAGCTTGGGCGTGCTGTTCGTGCCAGAGTGATCAACACAACCACATTGGCTGACTTGCGACAAATGTTGGTTGAAGAATGTGCCATCCCACAGCACTGTGTGGCCAGCATGAGGAGGTGGTGCCAGGCTGCTGTGGTTGTGTATGGTTCTTCCACATGCTACTGAGGCCCTTGTTTGTTAAATCAATAAGTTGTTAAATTGCCAATATGTCTTGTTTCTTCAGACTTCAAATATCCAATCCAATAAATGATGCCAAACAAGAGTCAACAGCAGAATAAGCTGTTTGGTATTGGCAGAGAAAATTTGGCAAGTTTTTCATGGGTGCAACCCATATACTGAACTCTGCAGCTCAACCCACAAATGCATTTTCCTTACAAATGCTGCACCATTTAAGGGGAAACAAACAGGCTTTCCAACACTGTAAGATTTATTGCCAAGAAACATTGTTACAAAAAAGAAATAATCAACCAAACACAAATTTGATTTCTGTGATTTCTTCATGTGAACGAAAACCGTTGTAAACACTCGCAGCCTTGTAGTCTGTTTCAGGTATTTGAGCACATTGTCCCTTCAGCTTAACAACTGACCCTGCTGCATACTGCACAGGACTGCAGTGAGAGTTCACCAAACTCGAAAAGAAACAGACCGCCAAAGAAATTCACAAGCTCCCATTCAGTCAGGCAGAGCTTCCAATAACTCTGAGAACAAAGTGAGCCCAAAAAATGAAACCATGCACAGAGTATGGGATTGTGGTTCACTTTGTTCTTGTCTAAGCTGGTTATTTTATTTGGTAGCATCAGAATTTTAATTAGTTCTGATAATAATTTTCTAAATAAAATGTATTTGAGTAAGTTTTAACATTCAGCAGTGGCTTGCAAATGTCTGCTTATATTAACAACAGCTGTTTCTCTCTAAATTGGTCTCATATGGTGCAGTGATTGTGCGTTGGTTTAGCCTGCGAGGGTGTGTGCCTCACAGCCAAATTGCTGAGCTGCTGCTTTATCTCTAGCAGCCACCTTCGGGCTAGTTTCAGTACTTCAGTGTTAAAACTGGCCTGAAGGAATCAGATTTGTGATTCTGATGAATGCAGATAAGGTTTTTCAGGGTCAAAGTGGATTCTTTAGAATTGCTCCACAGATGAGTAACAGTCTTAAAATTGACTTGAATTTATTCATCAGCTGCAGCACGCATTGGCATCAATATGATGCAAATGTGGTTGATTTCAGGGAAGAATGATCCTTTTGCTTTTTAGTGCCGTGTAGGATGACAGTACTGGTCTTTAACATGGTGAGAATTGTTTTCATGCTTATCAGAGACAAGAAAAGCTGTGACTCATATTCATTAGTTTCCATTTGAAATCTTGGTAGAACTACAAGGGACAAAGGTTTCCTGAAAATTCAAACACACAATGAATGCTGGGAAGTGTGCCAAATACCTAACAATGTTTGATGGATTAGTGAACAGTCATCAGGAGATTAAATTGACTCATAATTCCTTGTAAGTCACACAATATGAGTCCATGATTATTCTGTATGTTTGTGTCTGCATGGCCACCGAGGAGCTACTGCAGTGGTGTTTTCGCTTGTGTTCTCTTCTCAGGACTGTGTGGGCATCTACAGTTTATACTGTACTAAACTGACAGCTCACTTTCTCACAGACCTTTTTTCCCCCGTCTGTGGCATTTTGACACGTCACAGTCGATAAATCTCGGGTCTAAATAATGAAAAGAATTAAGACCAAATTGCTTCATTCTCAGGGCCCTGAAACTGTGCGTGCTGGCTCATTCATATGCTGTCATTACCTTTTGGGGGACTGGAATATAATTGAACCATGGGTAATGGTGTTAGTTTACTGCTATCACAGGTCAAAATAATGTGAAAAGGCTTATGTTTATTAATCCAGAGTTTGGCAAAGTCATATAATCCCCAATAGAGCTTGTAGACTTTGTCCACAGCAGCTGTTATAACATTAAACAGAAGGTAAGCACAAGTGTTGCTACTGAGCCTAATTATTACTACTACTTCACTTCAACTACTACTTCAGGTAAGAGAGGTATATCAACCAGAGTAATAACATCTTTTAACAGGTTAATTTTTCTTTTTTTGGTTAAACAAAGGTAACTCTGTCATTACGAATAGTTCTGATAAAGGGGATGTTAAAGGTGGAAAACATTGGATATGATAGGTTCAGCATCTTTAATTTAAATTTTAGAAACATTTTGAGAAATGCTCTTTATTATTATGCCAATGAATTCCTGGAGCCTCTTTATTTGGCCCAGCATCAAGAACCAGGCAACAAAGTGAAATAGCATCATGCAGAGTTGTAATTTTTACACTTTTGTTTTTGTGCAGATATAACAACCCCCCCCCCTTTTTTTAATGAGCTCTGGATTTGCTGTTAAAGAGCCAGAAAAGCTTCTAAGCCTTGTCTCCAGTCTTTGTGTTAAGGTAGTGCCAGCAGCCTTCTGGCACTAACTTCATAAATTCACTGGATATTTAATTGGGTACACCTTCTTAGTTGTGGACCCCCTTTTGCCTTCAGAACTCCTTTAATTCTTCATGGTACAGATTCAACAAGGTGCTGGAAACATTTCTCAAGAGATTTTGGTCCATAATGACATGATAGCATCACACAGTTGCTGCAGATTCATCAGCTGCACATTCATGATGTGAATCTCCCATTCCACCACTTCAAAGAGGTCCTCTAGTAAATTTGAGTACAGATAACTAATTGTGATGTTCAAGAAACCAGTTTGAGATGATTTGAGCTTTGTGACATGGCTTGTTATCCTGATGGAAGCAGCCCTCACAAGATGGGTACAATACGATCATAGTACACTATCTGTAACAATAGGCAGTCTATAGCGTTGCCAACAGAGCAATGATGCTCCGTTGGCAGTAAGGGACCCAAAGTGTGCCCAGAAAGTATCCCCTACATCATTACACCACCAGCAGCCGTTGACGGAATGCAGGATGGATCCATGCTGTTGTTTATGGCAAATTCTGACCTTACTGTTGAATTGTAGCCTCGGTTTCGCATTCTTAGCTGACAGGAGTGTCACCTGGTGTGGTTTACTGCTGCTGTATGCTGTCTGCTTCATAGTTTGATGTTCTGTGTGTTCAGAGATGCTCTTCTGCATTCCTTTATTATTTTATTTACGGTTGCCTTGCTATCAGCTCCAAGTGAAGAAGTCTTACCATTCTCCTCTGACGTTTGGTATCAACAAGGAGAACTGAAGTGAATATTTTTTTCAGACCATTTTCCATAAATGCTAGAGATGTGCAAAAATCTCATCAGATCATCAGTTTCTGAAATATTCATACCAGCCCGTCTGGCGCCAATAACCACGCCTCGTTCACAGTCGTTTAAATCACCTTTCTTCCTTATTCTTGCTGCCAAGTAATTGGCTGATTTGATATGTGCATTAACAGTTGAACAAGTGTACATAAAAATGTGGCTGGTGTGTGTAGTTAACTAACATAAACAGCATGTATTTCCCCCCAAACCTTGAAAAGGCAAAGGTCCCGAGCTTATTTTCTCAAACAGAAAAACACTGTAAAAACAGTGCACCAGTGCGGTGTTTGAATGTCAGTTTTCTTCACAGATCTGTCGTCTCCAGAGGCACCTGTCTGCTGGGGAGCACCAGCAGGATCTGTTCCAAGGTCAGCCGGCCATGTTTGTCTCTCAGCACTCCCAGCCACCCACTCAGAGCCTGGTGGAGCTGATTGAGCTTTGCGGAGGGACAGTCTGCAAAACTGTGCGACAGGCGGGAATCTGCATAGGGAAATATGGTGGCAGGAGGCCAGAGGGAAGCAGGATCCTGTCTGAGCAGTGGGTGTTGGGTAAGATATATTATAATAGCACTATGGTGGTGTGGTGGTTAGCACTACTGCCTCACAGCTAGAATGACATCTAGAAGGCCTGGGTTCGATTCCACCTTGGCCTCTCTCTGTGTGGTTTTCCTCCCACAGTCCAAACACATGCACTTACTGGGGTTTGGTTAATTGGTCACTCTAAATTGCCCATAGGTGTCAATGTGAGTGTGAAAGGTCGTCTGTCTCTCTGTGTTGGCCCTGCAATAGGCTGGTGACCTGTACAGGGTGTACCCGGCCTCTCGCCTCTGCCTATGCCAGCTGGGATAGCGCCCCCCCCCCCAACCCTGAACAGGATAAGAGGATGGATATAATATTATGTGCCTAATATGTCCCTCATTTTGTGTGGTTTTATTTCAGACAGCATCACACATCTGAAGCAGCTGTCATACGATGACTACGAGCTGGAGTGACCATTGCTGGGGTTTTTTTTCTTCTATAGAGTGTAGTTTTAACAATTGCATGCATGACATCAAACAACATCTATAGCCTATGCTATAACATCAAAAAGTTTACCTCATTTCTTCCATGCAGTATTCATCTTTGGCAGATTTTTTTTCTCTTTATGCAGGCGTGCTCACAAAGGAAAATTGTTCAAATATTCATCAAATATGAAATGGTCTCAGTTACTGTGAAACAGAACAAGCTTTTTTTCCTTACTGTCTGTCCTTTAATATCTGTGTCTGGATTAAAGTAACAACCACTACTATAAGAATGTGAGTTTAGAAATACTGAGCCAATTAAACATTGTAATGAAAAGTGAATTTTGTATGATTATAAATGTTTTTGCAATGTCACTTTTGAATAAATACTAAAAAATGATTTTTGAGTATTGCTTCCTTAGTTTCTGAATTCTTGGACCAAAAGGTATGATCAAAATAATTTATTTTTCTTTGTTTGTTTGAAGTATCGTAGCAGAATGAAATTATTACTCCTTTGAGAGTAACAGCTTGTGTTTTGGTCAAAACTGTAGCAAACTGCCTGAAGTGTGATTGGAGTCCACTCAGCAGGGTCACTGGGTGACAGACGTCAAGCTGACGTTTCACAGCGTGTACACCAGCACGCGTCATCTTTTCACAGCAGACAGGGAAATAAACCCATTTACTCAAATAGAGATAGATGGATGCTGCTATCACTGTTTTTTAAGAAAAATGTAATACATGCAAGATGTGTGTAGTGTTAGATTGATAACTTTTTTTATACAAAAAAAAATTATAGGAACACTTTTTAATCAAATAGAGCATCAACTCAGTATTGATCTGGTCAGTTAAGTTGCAGGGGGGGGGGTTGTTAATCAGTCTCAGCTGCTTTGCTGGGAGGAGACACCACCCATTGTCTCATTAGGAGCATGCCCCAACATTGTCAGCATGTTGGGGTCATATAAACTACTGAGTTGCTGCAATAAAATTTTGGCAAAATGGACTACTAACCTGCTGCATAATTTTTTCACTTTGATTTGTGGGGTGTCTTTGAATTCACCCCTCTGTAGGTTCATCATTTTCATTTCCATCAAACAATGTGGCTTCCTTTCATTCCTAACACATTACCCCTCACCCCCATTGAGATTTGATGTGCTTTCAAAGTGTTTCTGAAAACATTTCATTAAAAGTAAAATTTTAATCATCATGAAATTCTAACTAAATATGGTTTCTTAAACTGGGAAAACAATTACATTTGAAGATATTTTACTTTGATATAGATTTTTCACAGTTAACTCAACCCTCTCAGTGAGTTTATTACAGTGAAAACACATCTATGTTGATCAGAGAATTTTCTAGAGGGGGCTATCATCCCCTTCAGAATGGGAAAGAAAGGTGATTTAAGTGACTGAATGAGGCATGGTTGTTGGTGTCAGTCGGGCTGGTCTGAGTATTTCATAAACTGCTGATCTTCTGGGATTTTCCCACACAACCATCTCTAGGGTTTACAGAGAATGGTCCGAAAAGGAGAAAATATTCACTTCAGTTCTCAAGCCAAAACGCCTTGTTGATGCCAGAGGTCAGAGGTGAATGGCAAGATTGCTTTGAAGTGATTGCAACAGTAACTCAGCCACTCATTACAGCAAAGGAATGCAGAAAAGCATCTCTGAAAGCACATGATGTCGAACCTGAAAGTAGAAGCTGCAGAAGAGTGCACCAGGTGCTACTCCTGTCAGCTAAGAACAGGAAACTGAGGCTACAATGCACATGGGCTCTACAAACTTGGACAATGGAAGATTGGAAAAATGTTGCCTGGTCTGATGAGTCACAGTTTCAGCTGTGACTCTTGGATGGTAGGGTCAGAATTTGGCATAAACAACATGAAAGCATGGATCCATCCCGCACTGTATCGATGATTCAGGCTGCTGGTAGTGTAATGGTGTGGGGAATATATTCTTGGCACAATTTGGGCCCCTTAGTACCAACTGAGCATCATTTAAATGCCACAGCCTATCTGTAGTTACTGATCATGCTCATACCTTTACCTTTACCTCTACCTCCACCTGTGGTGGAACGGAAGATTCACTTCATGGGTGTGCAGCTAACAAATCTGCAGCAACTGTGTGATGCTATCAGGTCAATATGGACCAAAGTCTCTGAGGAATGTTTCCAGCATCTTGATGAATCTGTGAGAGGATTAAAGCAATTCTGAAGGCAAAAGTTCATCCAACCTGGTACTAGCAAAGTGGTCTTTAGTGTTTGTGTCATGTTATATGGTTATTTCATCTGCTATGCTATGCATAAATGTTTTAGCAACTTTTGTGTATAGATAGTGAAAAACAAACAAACAAACAAAACAATCTGCTATGCACTGCAGACCTTACCTGTATGAATCTGGCATAGATTCATACAGGTGATGAGCCTTTGTTATATTTCCACCTCGCCTACAAATATTACTAAAACACGAAAGCGTCAGAATGAATTCTTTTTTTAAGCTATGATTTTATATAATTTTTAGTTTAAAAAAAAGTATTCATGACGCTCATTCTATCAGGCTCATTCTATCAAAAAAAAATCAACTCACAAATCATATTACTCAATCTCTACGTGTGTCCTCAGATTACTTTTTACGCCACATGATAGTAAAGATAGTAAAAGTAATTTTTTTTTGCAGTAAAACGCGGTGTATCCCTTTAACATTACAACATATGGCGCTCGTGGTTCACTGCCGCTGATTGGCTGGCCTCTATTACGTCACGTGGCCAGTCGGCTTTACGCGGCGTCATTGCGTAGCGAGGCGTGTGTGACATTTGCGGTGCGAGAAGCTAGTTTGAGAACAGCTAACCGGGTAAAGATGAGGAACTAGAGCAGGAAATAGGAAATATTTTTTCCTTTTAGCACCAGGGTCGACTTTTGTGTTTGACTTTGTTATAGTTCTCAGATTACAGAAGACACTTTATGTCAGATGTAGCGTTTGTAAAACTTCCTGTGTTGGCAAGCACGTTAAATAGTTAAGCTAGTGCTTTTTTTTTCTTCTTGAACTTGTGTAGTAAACGTGCGAAGTTCAGGTTGAGGACGCTTTCCGGTTTGCCGTTCTGAAATGTCCATACTCTTCTCATGACCGAAGTTTAATTTTTATGCATTGCAATATACCTTTAAGCGCTTGAGCCGACTTGACAAACTGCGTTTTGCACACAAGGTTAAAATTAGCTTTAGCCAAGTAGCTCCTCACCCCCTTCTTGCTGCAGCTCTCACTTTTCTTCCGCTGACTCGTCGGGACAGGTGTGCTGAAATTGGGCCAGGTGTGGCGATACCCAGGGTGCACTGCTACTTAATCACAGCGTGCACTGACAGTCCACTTCAGGGATTTTTTTTTTCCTGTTACTTCAGTGGAGCCGGAGGTGGAATAATGCTGCTCTCTTTGGTTGTGCACACGTACTCGCTGCGGTACTGGTTTCCAGCCACGATCATGCTGGGGACAGCCCCAGCTTATCTGCTGTCATGGGGGGCTTGGCGCTTACTTTCAACTGTCTTACCAGCGAGTTTGTATCACAAAATAGATGACCGATTGTACTGCATCTACCAGAGTATGGTCCTATTCTTCTTTGAAAACTACACAGGAGTTGAGGTGGGTGATCATCTACTTTGTGTATATAGAATAGACTATGTTCGTGGGGTATTTCAATTACTACTATCTAGTATAAGAATAGAAAACCAGACTGTGTTAAGTTAAAGCTGCATGTGTATGCAGGTTTTCAACTTGCAGTGAATGCAAATCCATGCACACGCTATGTGGGAAGGGGGTGGGGGAAGAGATTGTGTAGCTACACATCCGTCCATCCATCCAACCTGGTGAACAAGATGAACTAGACACTGTGCAAGAAAGTCTGCATTCTTATGACTTGGTGTTGCCACACCTTGTACAATGAGTGGTTTTGTACGTTAGGGTGTGCTTTCTGAGGGCAGTTATATTGGTGTGGCTGACTGACCTTTGTCTATAAAAGGATTAATGTTGTATATTGACTGCAGTGTATAAATGTGTTCAAATGGAGACTGCATGAGCATTCTGTAGTGTTTGAATAAATTCTCGGATTAATTGCAAATACTCAAGTTTTGATATTTAACAAAACAATATAAATGTTCATTTTACTGTCTAGGGCAGGGATCCTCACATCCAGGCCTCGAGAGCCGGTGTCCTGCAGGTCTTAGATGTGTCTCTGCTTCAACACATCTGAGTCAAATATAGAAGTCATTTGCAGGACTCTGGAAAACTTGACTGCATACTGAGGAGGGAATTCAGCCATTTGATTCAGGTGTGTTGGCTCAGGGACACATCTAAAACCTGCAGGACACCGGCTCTCGAGGGCTGGATGTGAGGATCCCTGGTCTAGGACTTCAGCTTCTTGCTGACATGCACAGCATCTTCAGCCTGCTTTCTTTTTTCTCTGTAGATTGTTATATATGGAGATATACCAAAGAACAAGGAGAATGTGGTCTACCTGTCAAATCATCAATGCACAGGTAATTCATTTAAATATTAAGCTTTAAAAATGTAGTCCAGTCTAAAGCACTGTTTCAGTATCTAACCTCTATTGTTGTTGTAGCTGATTGGATCATTGCTGACATGCTTGCCATCAGACAGAGTGCTCTTGGGCATGTCAGATATGTCCTTAAAGATGGGCTCAAGTGGCTGCCACTCTACGGATGGTATTTCTCTCAGGTAATGTCACTGTGTGAGTATGAGGAGGTCATTCTTCAGATTAAGTAGAGACCATCTTGGCACTTGGGGCGGCTGTGGCTCAAGAGGTAGAGCAGGTCATCTACTAATCGTAAGGTTGGTGGTTCAATCCCTGGCTGCTCCAGTCTGCATGCTGAAGTATCCTTGGGGCAAGTTACTGAATCCCGAATTGCTCCAAATGTGTTCATTGGAGGGTAATTGTGTGTGAATGTTAGATAGGAAGCACTCAAATGTAGGACATGCTGGTGTATGAAGTGCTTTTAGTGCTCAGGTAGAGTAAAAACATGCTATATAAGAATCGGTTCATTTACCATTCACTGTGACTGATATTTGCTACATTATTCTATGTGAGTGCTCGTGGGTCGGGCCACACCAGTCTTCAAACCTTGTTCCTTTTGAACTTGGGGCTTTTGTGCAAGTTTCGTGACTTTATCTTGCAAGGTTGTGACACCATTGTGTCCACAAACAGACACCAGACAAGGTACTCTGAACAGCCTTTGTCATATTTCCTGCTAAACTAGTAAAGTGTCTCCAAGACCACATTTTGCAGTAATGACACACAGACTCACACTCAGATGGATACAGTACCAGCTAGGCTATGGGGCTAGGTGGTACTAGCCTGTCAGCCTGTTTTATTCTGAGATGTAAATTCCAAGCTAATCCCACTGTGTCAGGGCAATTACTGCAAACACTCTTCTAACACACGAGAACCCTATCTAAAACAGGAAGTGTCTTTGACACAAGAACTGCCTTTTTCGGCGGCAAGTTTGTCACCGAGTCTTCGTCTGCTTTTCTCTAAAGACAATGAAGACAAGAGACCATATTATGACTGGGATCACACCAGCTGCAGTGCACATCAGCATGCAGATGTTCTGACCCATGAGAAGTCATTAGGAAATATTTGGGTGGCATGAAAACTCAGAGGTCAGACTACAACCATCTCTAAACACGCACTTCCTTTTGCACAATTGTGGTCAATAATATTGACAAACTGTCCTATACACCAGTTAAATGGACTCTTACAGCACTTTTCTACTCAATTGACCACTCAAAGTGCTTTTTACTACAAGTCTTGTTCACCCAATCATATTCAATAATGCAAACACTACACTTTATTTAAATCCAGCATTCTCTCTCACATACAATGTACCTTGCCCAAGGATACATTTACAGGCAGACTAGAGGAACCAGGGATTGATCTGCTGACGTGATTTGTAGACCTGCTCTACCTCCTGAGTCACAGCCGCCCGATTAAAGTACTGAAAACCACTTTTTTGTTCCTTCCCCCTTCAGTTGGTATCTCCAGGACCACATTTTGCCCAGATGTTACACACACACAGACTTATAATGTCAAACTAGTACTAGCCTGCAGCTGCTGGTTTCAGGTGCTAGTAGTAAAATTGTAAATATAACTTGAATCACTTTCATGATGACCTTATCAGATTTTTTTTTTTTCCCTCCTAGCACGGGGGAATCTATGTGAAGCGAAGCTCAAGGTTCAATGAAAAGACGATGAGGAAGAAGCTTCTTGCTCAGACTCAGCGTGGAGCACCGGTAACTATACTTCATACATTTTCTAATGAGCATGGCTGCATGTAAGTCTGTGCTTTTCATATAAGTTCAAACAGAAGACACTTTAAATTCTTAAAACAGGACTTATTACTATCTCTGCACATTTTTTTTTATCTCATAGCATATTTATAGAAACAGTATATTAACTGAAATCTAAACAATAAAAACTTAAAATATGAGTTATTTTGTTCTAAGTGTCAATAAAATGTTTCATTTTGCAGCATCAGAAATGGCAACAGTTTTAAACTCTGACAAAAATGGATAACTGGACATTTTATGCAAGGAGATTCGTATGTGTTGTGTTTTTGTTGTGTTGCAAGGACTTGCTTTTAATCGCTTTTTTTGGATTTAACTGAGGGATTAGTGTTGCGCACGTGTGTGTGTGTGTGTGTGTGTGTATTTTAACAGAAGTTGTCATGGTTTCCAAAAGGCACACAGTAAAAACTGTATAATGCAGCTCACTGCTGAAAGTTAAAGTTCACAAACGGTTGTTAATGCAACAAAAGAAATTGGAAAATAAGACTGAGGTGGAGAATTGCACTTACAATCAAAGCGTATGAATACAGACATTTTCACGAATTTTTCAGTTTGGCTGAAATCAGTAAATCCCACTTGGCTGTTGATGCCAGTAAATAAATTCTCAATGTTTCAAACTGCTGCAGAGTTTCATTACATGCAAATGTTAAGAAGTTGTAACTGTTGAGAAAGCTGTGACAGCCTTATTTAGTGCAGTTGGTACAAAGGAATGATTGTTGTATACATTAATTCACTGTGTGTGATCAGCACAGCTTCTGCAAATGTAGGAAAATCAAACAGTTGGGACCTGAGAGGCAGGTTTTGTTTTCAGGTCAGCTGGAATCTAAACTGACTTGGATCAAGGCAGTGAAAACTTGATTAGGTTTTCTTTTAAGCCTGAACACACTGTTGGGTTTACATTTTACTTTTCAACAAATGTTGTTAAACGGTGACTTTATTTTCTTTTCTTTTTTCTCTCTCTTCTCCTTCACAGATGTACCTCGTCATCTTCCCCGAAGGAACTCGGTATAATCCAGACCTCAAGAATGTTATCGCTGACAGTCAGGCTTTTGCTGCGAAAGAAGGTAGTCAGGATAGAAGCCTCTTACTGCTGTACTTGAGCATACTGATTCAGTGCAGCCCACTCAGTCAGTAAAAGAGCTAAAATTTTGTTCTTTGACCACTAAAACATTGCCTGCAAAAAAAAATTTAACTTTCCTTCCAGAATTTTTAGTTTAAATTGGGTATTATCAGATTAATGTACTTTAACATTTAGAAGTGACAAAGGGAAATTTTTATGATATTGGGGGGGTGGGGGTGTAAATACTCATGAAGGTAAAACGGTTTCAGAAAAGTAAACGCATCAGGCATTTAAAAACCTCTCTAAATAAAACGTTATTGTGACATTGGTGGTGTTGAAAGAAGTAGTCACTTTCTGCCAAAAGGTGTAGTGCTCTTCAGTTGTATCTTTATTTTGGCACCACGATGAAGTGAACTGAAACGGAGTTCAGGGACGTGTGTAGCCACAGAGCAGGGTGGTGTTACTGTCAGCTCACAAACAGCATTGATTCTCCAGAGATTAGGACCATTTCTGGGCCTCAGCACTGAATATCACCTTCCCCATTAATCCAAATAAATCGCTCTGGAGAGCTGACATGTGCACATGACATTATCTGCTATTAGTGCGGTATTAGTGAGCACAGGACGGTGTCACACCAACCTAGGATCTGCATACTTTGCTGTAAGTGACTCAAACAGCCACATTCTTGTTAACTTACTGTTTTCTTTATGAGTGAGATATTTTGTTTTGAGTCATTTCTTTTATTTGTGGGGGATTCTAGCCTAAATTTATTTAAGCAGACAGTAGAGCTGACAGGAAATGAGGAGAGATTTGGAGATTGCATGCAACAAAGGTTCTCATCTAAACTCACACATGAGGAGCCAAATACATGGCTCATAAAACATAAAGACACCAGGACTGTAATACTAAACACTGGCTAGCAGTAGTGATTTGCATAAGCTGATATGTAAAAACTCTGATAAATTTGTTTCTTATTTTTCACAGGGCTCGCTGTCCTGAAGCACACACTAACGCCTAGGATGAAAGCGGCTCACATAGCCATCGATACAATGAAGGCCCACCTGGATGCTGTGTATGACATCACTGTGGCCTACGAGGGAACACTGGACAGCTCTGGGCAAAGAAGATCTGCACCAGCGATGCCAGGTATGCAGGCATCTGAGGTTTTAAACAGCTGATTAAACGCGCTTTTATTTCTGTAAACAGAAACAGTCGTTGCACGAGATGTGCTTTGGTTTGCCGGTAACAGCAACTTCAGTTTCTTTCTTCTTAATCAGTGTATCCTGAAACGCACTCATGTTGTATTATTAGTCCTTCAGCATTGTATACGACCCCGCCGGTAATTAATCACATAGCAAACATCACCTATTAACAGCCACACCTTCCTGTAAACAACATGACTCCGTGTTTTTGGACCTTTCATTATTCCGTGTTCCCAGTTGTTGTTTGACGAGCGATCTTCTAATGAAAACCCCCCCAAAAAACCCATCCTGTTTCAGGAATAAACATCTGTATGTGTTTCTAGCAAACAGTACAAAGAATAGAAAAGCATTCCTCACCTCACGCACTTCCTGGCCTCATGTGGCGAAGGTGACGGTAGTGATTTCATAAGGAGGTGGAAGTGACTCGAGGCTGCGTTTGGCTGCAAGATCCAAAACTTTTATCAGTATGAACATTTTGTAACCACAGTATAGATTATACATCACTGGCTTTGAACAGCTCAAATATTGAAGGGGTGTTTTACCCTTAACATTCAATAATTACATAGCCATTAAAAAGATGGAACAAAAAGTACATGTCTTTATAATAATGAATTCATTTTTAACATACCTCTGTGGTCTTTAATAGAGGCAAATCGAGCTGTAGTTTACAGCATGATTTAAATTCTAATAGATGCTGTGCCAGTTCCTTTTTTATTTTGTAAAAAATAAATTCACAACATTAAATGTAACAAATTTGACTGCCATTCTATCAGCAAATGTTTTCAAATAATAAAAAATAATTTAAAAATACAAGTCACTAATGTGTGCTGCCACATAATTTATAAATTGCAGCTGGTGGTTTGTCTTAAAGTTGTGCTAATGTATGTCATGTTTACAGACTCCTGGAAACCAATTTTACTTCATTTGGTTTGCAAACTTAGTATTCAAATCAGAATGGCTTTGCTGATTTGATTGCAGTCATTTAAGTGCCCTGTGGGAGGCCTCATGTTTTGTCTAGTTGTAAGTGAGGGTTGTTTTATTTTTTTGCATCATTCCAAAATATTAGCATGTGGTCTAGGGCTCTTTCTTGGGGAATCGCACAAATTTTGCCCAAGAAAATAAAATAGAAACTTGAAAAAAGACCAGTCCACATTAAAAGGCCAAAGTTCATCTGATTACAGGACATTAACTTAATAGTTTTTGCACTTTGTTTTAATCGAGTGTGAATGGGAAAAACTCATGCTTCATACAAATAACATTTCTATTAAGATATTGAAGTGTATTTAAAAATAACTTTAAAGTGATTAAATAAAAACTTAATAACAGATGCTTGATTACAAATTCTCTTCTACCTTGAGTACTACTTGCATTCAATTAAACACAATTTTTGTAATCTTGCCTCTGTGCACTACTGCAGATTTTAAATCAGTCAAGATCTAATTGAAGTGCACACTTTCAGCTTTAATTGAGCATAAAAGTTTGCATTAACTGAATTAGATTCATTTTTATACAAAGATCCAATGTCCCCCATTTTTAGGCTCAAAATTAATTGGACATTGATGAGCAAATTCATGGCTGGGTTTCCTTGTTATAACAAATGAAGCAGGCAAGTTGATTCAAATGAGGGAAGCTATGTTTCATTTTTGTTTTGTTTTTGGTCTCCAGCCAATCAGAGAGACAGCAAAACTTTAAAAGTGGCCAAATCAACGATCGGGTTCATTGTTTAAAAACAAATACACTGGTCAGCTCAGCAACACCAAAACCCCTGAAAGACCACAGAAGAAAAGTGGATGATGACAGAATTATTTCCACAGTTTAAAAAAAACAAAAAAAACAACTTCTCAACATCTAACCAAGACCAAGGGCACTCTCAAGGACACAGGAGTGTGATTGTTAAATGCCTTCTTGACTACAAGTACAGAGAGTTTACAACAAGGGTCAAACCACTTGCTAGACTTAAGAATGAGAAGGCCAGATTAGACGTCTTAAAGATTTTGGACAGAAGAAACTAAGATTAATTTGTTCCAGAATGACAAAGTAACAGCTCACATCACCTGTCAAACATGGTGGCAGCAAGCAGTTATGCCATGGGCATATATGCCTGCCAGTAGAACTGGCTGACTAGTGTTTGTTGATGTGTCTGCTGATAGAAGTAGCAGGCTGAATTGTGAAGTGTACAGGGCTATACTCTCTGCTCAGATTCCACTAAATGCTGCAAAACTGATGGGACAGCGCTTTCACAAAGCTGGAAAATCTGTCTTATTATATCATTGACGTAACTGTAAGTGAATAAATCTCTCGTGCAGCAACTGGTCTGCTCTTTCAACTCAAGAGATCAAAGATTCCTTCTGTCTTTATTTAACGTCATTTGGAACATGGCGAGTTGTTTGTCACTTTAGAGCAAAGAGTTGTTTTCCCTTCCAGGTGCTTGTTTTTTCTTCTTTTTTTTTTTAGGATGTTTTTGAGCATTGTTCTGCTCAAGCACACGACCTGCAGTGGAGATTGAGCTTTGATTTATGAAACACTTTGAGTCTTATAACGTCTCAGTGCCAAACACTTTGGAGCGTCAGCAGTCAAGAAACCCCAAAACAGGATTTAACCTCCTGCAAGCATGAGGAGGAAATACACCAACACAGCTCTGCATCTTAAGAACAACTCCAGCTCCAGCGACGTGTTACAGTAGAAGTGTTTCCTTGCCTTCGTCTGTCACCAAGTTGTCGGTGCTCGTTAAACTGACACACATTGTGCGTGAAGGTCAGTTTAAATCTGTGCAGCAGCTGATGGAGGGTGCTCTCTCCAGCAATCTTTGCTGCCGACTTCGATCAAGTTTCCTCTTTTGGCCTCAGTGCCACGTTTCCTGATGATATTGCATGTTGTGGAAACAGGAACTTGAAGGTCTCTGGGGATACACGAGCAGCCTTGAGCGTTCACACTTGGTTACATTTTTATGTATGACCTCCTCAGACGTGTGAGTTTGTCCGTTTGCACTAAGTGAAGAGTTTAATTTGGCTTGAAACATTGTAGCTTATGAAGTAAAGAAACTGGCACATTAACTCTTGTATTTGGAAAAATGCATTTTGTGAGATCCTGAATTTGCCATCAGTGACTGGTTTAAGTGAATTCATGGTATCAATCTTCCTTCCTTTCCCAGTCTTTACTAGGTGGTTTGCATCACTGCTTCACTGCAGTTCTACTCCATCATTGTCACCATGTGTTGGTTTTTAAGTGCTTACTGTACATGTTGTTGCACTGAAAGGATTTTCCTGTTTTTGTTTAGTCTCTTTATTTTTTTTTGTCTTTGACAGAATTCCTTTGCAAAGAATGTCCCCGCATCCACATACACTTCGACCGTGTGGACATAAAGGAAGTTCCCTCAGAGCCGGTGTTTTTCCGCAGGTGGCTGCACGGTCGCTTCGAAATCAAGGATCGGTGAGCGCGCGTGTGTGTGTGTGTGTGTGTGTGTGTGTGTGGGTAGAGTAATTAATCATGTTGAAATTGCATGTCATCCAGTCAGTGAGTGAGCTGTTTATTTTTGCAAAATGATTTCTTTTGTGTGCCACTGCTCTGTTACAGAAAGATAAAGCTTCTGTGTATGTGTGTTAGAAAAAAATTTTTTAATAGTGTTAACTTAATATTCAACCAGTAAAATGTAACTAAGGATTTTCAGTCACAGCTTTCCAGTGCATTCAGTTTAAAACATACACAAACACAGAGTAAATAACGTAATCATTACCCATTATTCTTTTAATTAAATCCTTTAAACAAATTGGCTCACTAATATCTTTTTTAAAGACCTGTGCACAAAACAAATGGATCATAATACAAAAACACATTTTACATTTAAAACAAGCATATGCAAGAGTAGTTGCAGAAACAAATGTACTGTATAACCTTTTAAAATGTTACAGTGAAATAAGTAGTTTCATCTATTTGTAGGGAAAAGGATACTAAATTAATAGCAGCAGATTCCTCTTGGCAGTCCTATAGTAAAATATAATTTTGAATATTACACATTTTTACTAATATCACAGTAATGTAACACTTTGTTAGAAGGTAAGATATACTTTATGTATCCCCAAAGTAATCATCATAAAAACGTAGTTTTCTTTGAGTTTTGTTTGAATGCCAGCACTTTTTTACATTTCCTCTTACTTCAAGTAAAGATGTCTGAATAACATCCACCCATCCATCAACCCACCAACTTATAGTTTAAAAAGAAAATGGCTGCTTCAGGTACACGTGTGCAATTGGGTCAAAAGTAGTTACTAATTTGCTCATTAATTAAGCTGCCTTTACACTGACAGCTTGTTATGGATAGCTTATTCATTTTTATTTAGAAATGATTCAGTATGAATATTTGGGGCTGTGGGGGTCTTTAGTGACCTCTAAAGACTAAAGAAACCATTTGAATAAATGGACTTGGGCTTTGTGATGTTTTGATAAGAATTTCTCTGTTTAGTTATTGGATATTGAAAAGCATGTATCTCCTATGTTTTTCATTTGGGCTCAGAGAGGGTCTGCATCAGGGGTGTCAAACTCATTTTGCATCATGGGCCACGACCAGCCCAGTTTAATTTTAAGTGGGCCAGATCAGTGACTCTATTGCCTCATAACCGTTAAAAACAAAACAAAACACCATATTGTCCCTTTTTCTCTCAATTTAACAATGTTATCCACATTTAATCCATTAAAATGATGTGCAGTTGCAATAAGAAGTCTGTTTTTCTACATTATGAATAAATTCTGCTGTAGTAAGTCAGTCAAAGCCATCAGCATGGCTCTTTGGGCTTAAACTTTAAGAAATGAAGGTGTAAAACAGAAAAATACTGGTAGCTCATTACCGTTTTGTCAATTTACAAAAGTTTTTAACTGTGAACCCAAATGTTTTGGTTTTTATTAGTTTAGTAAAGCAGGGCATGCCATTGTCAGTAAGAAGAGTAAAAGTGACAGATGTTTAAATCTAAAATTTGCAATTTTCATGTTTTTCAAAGCCGTACAGTGGGCCTGATTGGACCCATTGGTGGGCCAGTTCTGGCCCCTGGGCCTTATGTTTGGCACTCCTGGTTTGTATTGATTGTACAGTACAGTGCTTTTGAAGTGTTGCTGTTCTTTGAGACACATGCAGGATGTAAAGTGACTATTCAACATTTAAGTGGCAGGCCAGCAATGAAAAGCCCCGAGGTGCACTTTCAACTGCTGCAAAAATCCTGATTAGTTTCACTTTATACCCCCACCCCACCCAAATGCATCTCTGACGGGCTTATTTCCTAAGACTTCTCTCTTTTCAAAGGCTGCTGACCGATTTCTACGAGTCGCAGGATTCAGACAAAATATGCAAGTTCCCCGGCGAGGCCAAATGTTCCCCGCTGAATCTCTCGAAAACCCTGCCCTCAGTGGTGATCTTGGGGGGACTGACTCTGCCGATGCTGCTGACAGAAAATGGCAGGAAGCTGTATGTGAGAACCTGGGTGTGCGGGACGCTGCTGGGCTGGCTGTGGGTGAACATTTTTCCTTAACGAATGGGGGCAGACTGCAACGATGAGACGCACAAAAGACTTGGAGTTGGTGCCATTTTCCTGTATTGCGACACAATGTATGCTCCGGATGCAGAGCAGTATGATAAGAGGCTCAGAGATATATTTTTCTTTTTTTTTTTTTTCTTTTTTCCCCTCTCTTCTCCTTTTTCCAAGTTTGACTGTTTGACCGGAGACACTGAGAAATGTTAGCCTTTTGTGTCTCTTATTTGCAGCCTATTAAAGTGTTAATTTCTCAAAAGTTATTGGTCTACTAGAAAATAAAAAAATGGCTTCATACCTCTGTTAAAATAACCCCCCCTTATTGGATTTAGCCAAATTAGTATTCTTGCATGTTTTTCTTTTTCTTTGGTTTTTTGGCCAGTTTAGAGTTCTTATTTATTAAAGAGTGCCGAGCACTATAAAAAGACATGCAACGATCACAGTAGGCTGCCATATGAACAAACACAGCCTGCTGATGATTGATCATTTAAGTGCACTGATTTATTGATATTGGTTATAATGTTTTTGTTTTATGCCAAGTCCCCATATCAGGAAGATATGCACTTTTCCTGTGTAAAGTGTTTGTTTTTTTTTTTGTTTTTTTTACATTGGTAGAACATCATACAGTCCTCTGTATGGGCCGTAAGGGTGACACCAGCTACGCTGTTTACCATAAATATTAATCTTTTGTTTTCTGACTATGAATGTAGCCATAAGAACATGTTTATTTGTGCGTGTATGAAAAACTACCCTCCCGTTTTCCTGTTTTCAGCACAGCCTTTTATCATGAAGCACTGGGGGAGCTCACAGTGGAGGACTGTGTATTGTCAGAGATTGTGTTCCACCAATGTAAACTATTACTTTCACCTGAAAATGTCAGTCATTGCCAAAACCTGGTGTGTTTGTCATGCTGTTCCACTGAGAGCGTGTCTGTGTGTTTTAAGTTAAGCAATACTTGTCTGACATCAAAGAAATTTTCTCTGTTCTGTTCCTCTGAGTTTAAAAAAAATAATTTGGTGTTTTTCATAATTGTTTGTTCGTAACTTTTATATATGCATTTGCTACTACGGTGTTATTGTTCACGTCTGTCTACCTAACAAAAAGCTGACAAAGCCATGTTAACAGTATATATCGCAGGTTCCTGTGCACTCAAAGCCATTTGTATTTTAAACATCGCTGTATCGTGAAATGCACTGTATGTTTGTTTACCATAAAGAAGACATTGCATTTTCCACACGTCACTTTACATATTTACAGTCTCCTGTAGCCTGATGCTTGCTTTTTTTTTGTTTGTTTGTTTTTTCCTTGTGTGGATGGTGTAGTGTAATCATGATTTTTACATCTTGCTCTGATACCTCACTTGAAATAATCTTTCCTTGTTTTTAAATGACTTTTGTCAGCCATTTTCTAGTCATTTTTATCCAGACGAGATCAGAGTGTAACTCATCAGGAAACTCAGTAGACTGTATTAAATGTCAACTGTTTTTGGAAATGTGTGCCTTCTCTTTGGAGGAGACGGTCCTCGGCCGTCTCGCAGAGCGCCACAGTGGCTCTTTTCCGCCAGGTGACTGCACAGACGCTCTCTGCTGGAGCTGCTGCTCACTGCAGCGTGCGGCCGCGTTGTCTACAGATCGTAGTGGCTTATTTTGCTCTAAGAATGCATGGATTTACACTTTTTGAGGACTATTATTAAATGGTGAAACCTTTAATGTGTGTAAGTTATGGAAGGGGGGGGTGAGAATGAAATAAAGCGGTTTTCCTGGGAAACTTTTTTCCTTTTTTTAATAAGTTATAGATAAAAGATGCATAATGCTTTGGAAATGACTCTTACTGACACTAGTTGATGTCCTTGTCTTTATTCAGGTGGCTCTTGGTTACCACAGAATGATTAAAAATGTCTTATTCTGTATGAAAACATGCTACAGCTACTCGTGGACTAGGAATTTCTCTTCCATAAACTCCTACTTAGTAAGAAAGTTGTTAAACGTGAACTGCTGTCTTAACAACCTTACTCAGAATGGGCTTAATAAGGTCCAATCAACTATGTAACAAAACTACAAATGCTAACAGGGTACAGATAACATTTATGAGTTCATTGGTAATTTAATCACTTGTTAAATGGTGATTTTGAGGTTGTTGAAAGCTGCAGTTCATAACAGCTGTAGAAAATGCCATGCAAAAAAACAAAGTATAAGAACTCAGTAACTTCTTCCTTATGCATTTAAGGCTTTAGTTTAGAGGTGTGGGCGAGCTGTTTAAAGTCTTTTAGTTTCAGGATTTTATCTAAAAGCAGATATACACTCACCAGACACTTTACCTCTTTCTACTAAGATGCTGGAAACATTCCTCAGACTTTGGGTTCATGTTGACATGACAGTATCACCCAGTTGCTGCAGATTTGTAGCCACACATCCATGCACCATATCCCAAAGGTGCTCTACTTGATTGAGATTTGGTGACTGTGGAGGCCATTCGAGTACAGAGAACTCATGTTCAAGAAACCAGTTTGAGATGACCTGAGCTTTGTGACATGGAGCGTTATGCAGCTGGAAACAGCCGTCAGACGATGGGTACGCTGGTCATAAAGGGATGAACATGGGCCACAACATGGTACGTGTACTAAAGGGCCCAAAGTGTGCCAAGTGGTGTGGTCTTCTGCTGTTGTAGTACGTCTGCTTCAGTGTTCCACGTGTTGTGTGTTTATAGATGCTCTTCTGCATACCTTGGTTGCAACGAGTGGTTATTTCTTGCCTTCCTATCAGCTTGAAGTGGTCTGACCACTCTCCTCTGACCTCAACAAGGCATTTTTGGCCAGAGAACTGCTGCTCACTGGATATTTTCTCCTTTTCAGATCATGCTCTGTAAACCCCAGAGATATTTATGCTGGAAAATCCCAGCAGATCAGCAGTTTCTGAAAAACTCAAACACTCACACCACATTAAAAGTCACTCAAAATCACCTTTGATCCTCATTCTGGTGCCCAGTTTGAACTTCAGCAGGCCATCTCTATCTTGTCTTCATGCCTAAGGATATAGAGTTGCTGCTGTGTGATTGGCTGATTAGATATTTGCACCTAATAACAGTGCGTGTCATTTTCCCATTAATAAATGAACTACCGCAGGTTATTCAGTGGTAATAGTTTAATGGACAGTAGTGGCCTTCCTATTTTCCAGGTTTAAAGTGCTGCTATTATAATGTTGATTTAGGCTGTTTTGCATTAGACTGTTACCAATTTATGTTTGACATGCAAATAATCTCAGAGTATTCTTTGTTGTATTTACGTATCTTTAATTATTTGTAAATATTAATTCCCAACACTGTTTTGAATTCCCTCCTTTTGTACATTATGGCCAAACCACAACACCTTTTCATACCAAGCAGCAGCCTCTGTGGCTGACTCTGGCAGGCAGGCTTTTCTCAGATAAGTGCCAGTACAGCAACAAGAAGCAGCGTCTGTTGTGCAATTAAAATGTTTGGGTTTCTTCATCGAAACGGGATCAGGCAGAAATAGACCCGATGATGTTTCTTTAGTTTTTAATGATTGATGATATGGGGGTAACAGAGGGCTGAGAGAAAGGGAACAATGGAGAGAAGGCGGGGTAAAGGGTGGAGGTGAGGGAGATAGAGGTAAGGTGGGGAGGGGGGCTGGCTGGTGCCTCATTAAGGGTTCAGGAACTTGTTTTTCTAGTTTGCAAATCAGTTGGTTGGTATGCAGTGTCTCTTCTTGTGTCTCTTCCCCCAGGGATGCGGGGGAAGGGAGTGTAAGGAGTCGGCCTTACCGTCACCTTCACTTGGTGAGGTCACACTTCTGCTCGAGGTCCAGGATCTGCTTCTTCCACTGTTTTTACTTTTTGTTCTCTTTTCTGATTTTTAACCTCTTTGTCGGCTCTTTTTCTGTCCTTTTCCCGTTGCTTTTTATTTTCGTTGTTGTCATCTTTCTTTTTTTAATCTTTTACTCAAGTTCTTGTCAAACTTTCTTCATTTCCTACTTCATTTCTTGAATTTCTTGCATCTCCAATACATAAACCTTTCCTAATTTCTTCCTTCTCACCCTTCAGTTTCTTCTTTCTTTCTTCCAGTTCTTGTGTCTTTTCCTCAGTTCCCCCCTCCTCCTCCAGTTCTCCTGATTTTCCTTCCCCTCCTCCTCCTCCCCTTCTTTTAATTCTTCATTCTTCTCCAGCTATTCTTCTCAGTTTCTTTCCACCAGTGCTCCAGTTCTTCTCCATAGCAGAGGTCCTCTCTATCAGATGCTTTCTGATGTGCTGGTTTGATTCTGATGTGAACATCTGGGACATGTTGCTGTGAGAGAGCAGAGTCTCCACATCACCGTCTGTGTCTCGGGTAAGTTCTTTGGGCCATGGCACTGGGAAACAATGGTACCGTGAAGAAGTAAAGCAAGTAGACCCTTTACTGCAGGAGTGTGTAGTTGTAGTTGTAAATTTTATGCTAGATTTCAACACACCAAAGAACCATAATGTTTGCTACCACCTCCAAAAACCTTAAAATCAGGCAAGTGCAATATATTAACTGTAAATACATGCAGAGAAACGGCATTTACCAGAATGATTAATGTTCATCATTCAACTCGACCTAGTAGTAAAGTAACTACCATTTTTAAAAATCCCCAACAGAAATTTCAAGCCCAATACAAGCCTTTGTTTGTGATCAGTTATCATCTCCTGTGCTTGATTAAGTTAGAGAAAACACTCTGAAAACAAAGAGCAGTTCAATAGAGTCATTCTCCTAATGATAAAACAATAAAATGACCATTTAAAAATGTTTTTTTTCTTTTGTTTTTTTTTTTGATTCACTCACATTTCAGTCGTTTTGAAATTTTTGGTGATATCTGTGTTAATTCTCAGCATGAGTCTGCAAAAAGGGGGAAACAAGATTATTAACTATTTGAGGAACAAACTGAGCAGCTACCATTTGTATTGATACATTTCTTAGACTTTAGATTTTTTTTCTTAGACCTTAGATTTTTGCATGTTTTGCTTGAGTACTTGCTCCTTAGTGGTTTTAGCATATGGCATGACATGAATCCAGTACTTGCGCCTCTCCATTGGCTCCCTGCATGCTTCCTGAGCACGTCTGGCTCTAGCTGCATGCTTTATGGCAGAACTGTTGAGCCAGTTTGCAACTTTAGATCCTCAGGTGGGGCCTTCTGGAGAACATTTTGCCATTAGAGCTCCTGGAATAACCTACCCGAGGACATATTTCATGGCAGTCAATAAACACTTTTTTTATAGGCTTTTTATTGGATGTTGTTGCATGTGATGCTGTCTTTTTTTTTTTTTTTGCCTGTCTTATTTCAGCTGTCCCGTTTCATTTTTCTTATTGTTCTTTTGCTTTGATAGTTTTTATCGATGTTTATTTTTTTAATCTTAACTTTGAATTTTTAAATTCTGTTTCATTACAATAATTGTATCTGTTTTCTTTGTGCTAATGATTGAATTTACCTTTTGAAAAATCTGCTTTTTGTGCTTTGTTAACTCTGTTTTTAAATGTTCTATATAAATAAAGGTTATTAATATTATATTATTTTAATAAATGGTTATGATTATTATTTGTACTTCAGAAGAAGTTGTTTAAGTTTAGTTTAAAATGCCATAAAAGCTTTGTGTTTTCCTTTCACTCTTCTTTACTTCCCTCCTTTTTCTTTCAGTTTTTTAAAAAAAATCAAAATATAAGCTCATTATTTTGGTCTTATAATGTTACAGTCTTTCATGATAACGGCTGTTAAGCACATCGTGCAAGCTGTCAAAGCATCACAACATATTCATCACTGAATTTTAATTGTTGTCACACCAAAAATGGTTGTCACCAAATGATGGTGTCAAACAAAAACCTATTTTAAAGGCCCAAAAATGAACATGCCACAAATTCAATACATGAAAAATCAACAGAAAAAATATAACAAACAACTGATCTATTTGTAAATAAGTATGAATATAATTTTTGATTTGTAGAACATTAGGAACTAATTTTAAACTGGCAGCAGGTCAGTAACATGACTGGGTATAAAAGGAGCATCTTTGAAAGGAACAGTTTTTTAGAAGTCAAAAAAATCTCAGTTGTGGAATAGTTTCAGAATAATGTTCCTTGAGGTAAAATTACAAAGACTTTGAATATCTCATCATCTACAGTACAGAATAGCATCAATAGATTCAGAGAATCTGGAGAAATCTCATGGCTGCAAATCGGTATTGTGTACCTGTGATCTTTGGGGCCTCCAGGTGGCGCTGCACAACAAACAGAGATGATTCTGCCATGAAAATCATTGCATGGACTCAGGGACACTTCCAGAAATCCCTGTCTGTGAACTGTGACATCCACAAATGCAGGTTAAAGCTCTATCATGCAAAGAAGGAGCCAAATGTGAACATGATCCATAAGTGATGTTATCTACTCTGGGCCAAAGTTCCTTTACACTGGACTGAGGCAAAGTGGAAAACTGTTCTGGGATCAGATGAATTGAAATTTGAAATTCTTTTTGGAAAATGTGGATTCTGTGGCCTCTGGATCAAAGAAGAGAGAGACTGTCCAATTTACTATCAGCATTTTGTTCCAAAGCCTCAAAGCATCCCTGATGGTATGGGAGTAAATCAGTGCTTTATGAAACTGACAGCTTGGATATCTGGAAAGGCGCCATCAGTGCTGAAAGTTATATACAGATTTCAGAGCAGCATATTCTCCCATCCAGAAAACATATAGCATATTTGCATATTTCAGCAAGACAGTGCTATTCTCACACTGCATCTATTGCAACAGCATGGCTTCATAGTGGAGGAGTCCGGGTGCTGAACTGACCTGCCTGCAGTTCAGACCTTTCACCAACTGAAAACATTTAACACATCATGGAATAACAAATACAAGAAAGCAGACCCAGAACTGCTGAGCAGCTAGAATCCCATATCAGAGAATCATGAGACAACATTCCTCTCCCAAAAGTGCAGCAGCTGCTCTCCTCAGTTCCCAAACTTTTATGGACTGCTGTGAAAAGAAGAGGAGATGCTACACAATGGTTAACACGGCCCTGTCCCAACTAATTTCCTAATTAATGTAAGTAAAAGCACAATCCTTGTGTTTAAAACTAAGAAGCTGGCAAGTCAGTTCGACACTGAGCCAAAACTTCAACTTGTAAAACCTGTAAAACTTTAACTCACATGCACGCCACCGGTTCAGTTTAATGGAGTCTTGATTCAGAGTGCCGAGCATCTCTACATCTATTTTATTACAAAGTCTCCAACTCCCCAGTGCGCTTTTTATGATTGATTTATGATTGATATGATGATGATAGAAAAACCTCCACTTTACCTTATGCTGCTCCAAATGGTTACTTTTTGATGTGCAGATCTGGGGAAAACATCATGTCCTCATTGTGTGCCTTGTACATGGAATAATTTGCAGAAAGAGCTACACTTAAATGCTCCTGTATCTGTTACTGAATTTAAAAGCACCATAAGAAATCCAGAGAAGGAGACACAGGTGGGGCGCTTTCTTGAGAGGTTTATTGCATATCATGTTTATATCCTGCATTTTATTTTGTATTTGTTGAATTTTTGATAAGTTTTGAGTTTAGATGGCTGCTACCTTAGCCACATTTCCCTTGTGGAAGAGATTTAATCTCAATAAAAGCTCCCGGTGAAATAAAGATAAAAAATAATACACTTTTAAAAGCACACTTGGAGATAGAGTCATGTGGTGTTTGAACAAACTCCCCTTTAGCTGCTGTATTTACTCTTTATCTGCTAGTATTAGAAGCACTCTCTTTATTTTACACAATGGTAAATAATAAGAAAATGGGCTTCAGTAGGTGATATTTCTAGCTTGTCACCTGAAGTACTTGCAGTTTCACACTAGAGGGAGACAGAGACTTTGCATAAAGACCGTGTCTCCAGTTTTAAGTAATGCAAAGCTGAAGGCCTACTTTCAAAACTGAACAAGGACAGTGTGAAAAGTCACGGACTGCCTCAGAGCATTCACTGGCTTTCTTTAAATGAGAGTGAATCTCACAGTTAGGGGTAATGAAAGAGGTCAGAATAGTCGTTCGGGGTTAGCGGTAGGGGTCGCTCTTTTTTTTTTTTTTTTGCAAATTCTTAATATTTAAAAAAAAATTTGCTTTGACACTAAATCTGCAGAGACCAAAGACAGAAAAAAATGCATTTACAGTTATGTTTCAGTACTTTCAAAGTCTTCTCACTGACAAAAAGATTGTGAGTGAGCTGAATGGACAGGACAATGATCAGAGGGACAGCTCAGGGTGAGCAGTTTGGAGAGAGAGGCAAGGCTGAGGTGGTTAGGACATGTGCAGAGGAGGGAGAGTGGATATATTGGGAAAAGGATGTTGAATATGGAGGTGCCAGGTAGGAGGAAAAGAGGAAGATCATGGCTTTAGTGGAGTATAACATGCAGAGGGTTGGTGTGACTGAGGAGGATGCTGAGGATGAGGTGAGATGGAGGCTGATGAACTGTTGTGGTGACCCTTAAAGGGAGCAAATTTAGGATATTTTGAAAGGAAACTCTGCATAAGTCGCAACCCCTGGAATCCTACTGGTGGCTCAGCTGGTGAATAAGGAAGGAATTCTGGAATTCTGTTCCATATATAAATTTCCAGTTAGTCTCCAGGAATTCAGGAAGGTGGTTAATGCTATACCCTCGGGCACCTTAATGTTATTTAAAAATTAATTAAACTTTATCTGCTCCACCCACTGTCCCTGATTCAACCAAATCATCTGTAGGGAAAATCTGCTTTTCACTGGAAAAAAGAAAGAATAATAAGAGAATACGCATGTTGTGCCAAGAAACTCTTGTTATATATAACCCTTTATTGGAGTCGTTATATCCTGGATATCCACTGGAAAATTGTTTGGATGATCCCCCATAAATACTTAATTGCAAATAAGGTGAAGGAAGTGTCATTTAAAATTCTCCATAAAATTTATCCTGCTAAGCATTATATGATAAAATTTAAAAGGGACATACGTATTAACTGCAGTTTTTGTAATGACCATCCAGAAACTGTGACACATCTGTTTTGGCTATGCCCTCTCACACGAATGTTTTGGAAAGAGTTTAGCAGATTTACTATTACCCATGTTTTAAAGAATTATTATGTTGTTTTGTATACCTCATTCATGTGATTGTTGTATACTTGTTTGCTTTAAAATAAAGTTGCTTTGAAAAAAAAAAGTCGCAACCCCTGAGCAAGATGGCGGCGGAAGGGACAACTCTCGCAAGCCCCGATGACGTATGGTCTACGCGTTTTTACGTCTGTTATCGTCGGCAGTTAACGAGGAAGCGCAGTTTTGGACCAAAGGCTGTAGCTGGTCTCGCTGCTCCTGCTGCTGCTGACTTATCTGGACTCCAGGTGTGTAATATGTACCAACACAGTTCACATAACAGTATAATGAACGTAGGTACGGTAGTTCAGTGAGGTAGGGCCGAGCGTAAATGAGGTAACCTGAATGTGCGTTTAGAAGTGCATGCCTGCAGCCTTATTCTGCGACTGTTTCTAAAGTTGAATCACCCAAAGACTCACAGCGCCACCTGGAGATCTTATTGTCGGTGGATATGGTTAGATTACATATATATATATATATATATATATATATATATATATATATTTAAATGCAAGCATTATGAAGAAGTAATAGTTTGTGGGTAGTGCAGTATGTGTCTGTGCTTGGTAAAGATTATGAGGGGAAAAAAAGATTGAGGGAAAAAAAGATTATGAGGAAACAAATTAAAGCTGAATAAGTTTCCTGAGACGTTCCTTTTAATCACCTGACACCCTGCACTGCTTTTTGTTTACAGCTTTACGATGGCGTTGGACTGGATTGGATTTAGCT
>JAMQGT020013031.1:90000-142500 GCA_024447675.2 Pterophyllum scalare | reverse complement strand
TGTTTGGGATTATAAGGTTCTATCCTGCAAAATGTGACAACTACTGCTGATTTTCAAGGAATAAAAAATAGCTAACTTATAGTAAGTTTTAAACCATAAAATTATAGATTATAAGAGTGTCCACAAGTATGGTTAAATCAAATTTAATGAATTGTGTGACATTTTAAAAAAAAAAGATTCTTCTCTCATGGCAAAATGTTTTTATGTACACATTTCCCTTCCCTATACTAGAAGAAGACGACATTTGAGAAAGTTTCATCTTTGAATGTTTCAATGCTACAACATCCCCATCCATCCACTCTCTTCTGCTTATCCTGTTCAGGGTTGTGGGCGGGGGGTGAGAAGCTGACATAGGGCGAGAGGAAGGGTACATCCTGTACAGGTCGCCAGCCTGCAGGCGCGTTCTGAAGTCAGGATTTTCAACTTTCCAGCGGTTTGATTTGCTTTAATTAACCCATTTAATTAACCTGTATGAGCAGCTGTATATAAGTAAAAGTAGTTTAAAAAAATAAATAAAAATATTGTTAGGATTGAGTGGGCACGTGTGCTTGCAGTATCAAAATCATATGACAAATTCTTAATATTTATTTAAAAAATTGCATTGACACTAAATCTGCAGAGACCAAAGACAGAAATAAAATGCATTTGCAGTTATGTTTCAGTACTTTCAAAGTCTTCTCACTGACAAAAAGATTGTGAGTGAGCTGAATGGACAGGACAATGATCAGAGGGACAGCTCAGGGTGAGCAGTTTGGAGAGAGAGGCAAGGCTGAGGTGGTTAGGACATGTGCAGAGGAGGGAGAGTGGATATATTGGGAAAAGGATGTTGAATATGGAGGTGCCAGGTAGGAGGAAAAGAGGAAGATCATGGCTTTAGTGGAGTATAACATGCAGAGGGTTGGTGTGACTGAGGAGGATGCTGAGGATGAGGTGAGATGGAGGCTGATGAACTGTTGTGGTGACCCTTAAAGGGAGCAAATTTCAGGATGGATTCCTATCCATTCCATATATCCATAAGGATATATCCTTATGTCCTTACAGTGTTTAGCCATTGTAATGTAGATGGAGGTATAGGGGACTTCCAGGAAAGTAAGATACAGCATCAAGCGAGAAGAGAACAGAAAGCCAAAATCTAATTTTGCTGGGGAGAAAGGTTCAGCGCGGTCACTGGAACTCCAAAAATGGCAGTTAGTGGATCACTTTGGATCTGGATTCCAAAAACTCTTGAGCGTACAGAAAAGAAATTACTCCAAAATTTGCGCAGGTTTGGGCAGAAAAAAAACATATGGCTTAAGTTGCAAGGTGAAGACTGATATCTGTCACACTGATCTAAAATTGAAGAGAAGATTTTAGATAAACGAGATTTTGAAAAATGGACTATTTATACTGTACAAGCTGTAACCTAGCACATGGTGTACCTAAATGTATGCTGAGAATCACCTTATCCCCACAGTCAGGCTTTCTAAAAGGAAGGTCAATACACAATAACGTAAGGCTTGTAATGGACGTTATTGAATATAGAGATCAAATAGAGGATCACGGTTTTATACTCTTTTTGGACTTTTATAAAGCCTCTGACTCAGTTGAGCACTCGTTTATTTTAGCAACACTTGAACGCTTTGGTTTTGATATTAAATCTAGAAACATGATCTCTGGTCTGTATAAGAACATTAGTAGTTGTGTCATTATCCAAAATGGTTCCACTCCAAGCTTTAATGTTGATGTGGGAATCCCTCAAGGTTGCCCCATCTCACCGTATCTGTTCATATTAGCTACTGAAATGCTAGCCATTTACATTAAAAACTGTAATGATATCCAAAAGTTAAATGTGCTGGGTACAGAAATTATCATCAGCCAACTGGCAGATGACACAACGTTATTTCTCAAAAATGAATCTCAAATCCCTATAAGTATAGAAAAGATCAAAAAATTCTCTAAGGCTTCAGGTTTAACTTTAAATTTAGAAAATAGTGAACTCTTTGCGCTTCATGACTCACCATTAAAAGAAGTTTGCCAAATTCAAACAGAAATAAAGTACTTTTAGCAAGTAAAGTAAAATTAATGAATGTAAAGCTAAATTAACATTTGGCTCCAAAGAGATTTATCAATCTTAGGTCGAATATATCTGACCAAAATGGAAAGTTTATCAAGATGTACAGGGGTTGGACAATGAAAATGAAACACCTGGTTTTAGACCACAATAATTTATTAGTATGGTGTAGGGCCTCCTTTTGCGGTCAATACAGCGTCAATTCGTCTTGGGAATGACATATACAAGTCCTGCACAGTGGTCAGAGGGATTTTAAGCCATTCTTCTTGCAGGATAGTGGCCAGGTCACGACGTGATGCTGGTGGAGGAAAACGTTTCCTGACTCGCTCCTCCAAAACACCCCAAAGTGGCTCAATAATATTTAGATCTGGTGACTGTGCAGGCCATGGGAGATGTTGAACTTCACTTTCATGTTCATCAAACCAATCTTTCACCAGTCTTGCTGTGTGTATTGGTGCATTGTCATCCTGATGCATGCCTGCAGCCTTATTCTGCAACTGTTTCTAAAGTTCACCCAAAGATTCACAGCACCAGCGAGGGCTACGCCGGCGTGGGCTACGCCGGCGTGATATGATTAGATTACATATACAGATTACATATATATGTAATCTACAGGGTGGGCCATTTATATGGATACACCTTAATAAAATGGGAATGGTTGGTGATATTAACTTCCTGTTTGTGGCACATTAGTATATGGGAGGGGGGAACCATGGTGGCCATTGTGCAAATACTAGGTCATTAGGACTTAATCCTGTACTTTCCTGCACAACCTCTCTGGCTGCCAACAAAAGCCATGGCAGGCCTTCCTCCCAATCAGCCCGGAGCTCAGTACAGTAAGCGTGAAGCAATGATTTCAAATGCTGATGAAAGCGCTCCAATGCCCCCTGACTTTGAGGATGGTACACTGATGATTTGCTGTGTTTAACCTGAAGTTGCTGAAGAACCTGTGTAAATAATCTAGATGTGAAGTTAGAGGAACCAGTTCATATGCCTTCAACACTGCATTCTTTACTGTTTTATAGACTTTACACTGCTCTGAAGACAAAGCTGCAAAAACCTCCTGTGATTTACCAGTAAAAACACATCGCAGTAACAAAGTTCGTTCGATATCAGACCAGTTCCTTGGGTCGGCAAGACACTCAAACATAGAAAGAAAAAAAAAGAAAAATTCTCATTAAACTTAGGGAGCATACGTAAATTACCTGTAACATCAAATCCAGAACCACCACTTAAAGCTCTAGAAACCAATTTGCCCTCCTTAATTAAATTCCGTCTACTTTGCTCAAGTTCCAATTTAGCCTGCTCCATTTTCTGTTTCATTACCTCAAGCTCCAACTCTGTTGTCTAAGCTTCTCATGATCCAAATTGCAACAGTAACAATTCTTTCTGCTGTTCAAAGGTCAAATTAGCAGTTGCCAACACAGGTGATGTGGGGGGGAAAAAAAAAAAGTACCTTCAGTACCCACCAAAACCCCTGTGTCACACAGATTTGCCATTAAAATACTCTTCACAGACTCCTTTAAACGAGATGGAGAGATCTCCACCTTAAAATGTTCAGCAATCTTCAACAGTTGATCCTTGGTACACTGATGAAGCACATCAGAGGGAGCCTGATAAAGTCCTCCACCAGAGAAGCCATAACAAACTATTGAGCAAAATCACCACAAAGTTTCAAGCCTACAGGTGCCCAACAAAAGCAGTCAAGGTAAAAAAAAAACACACACACACACACACACAGGAGTTTCCCCAACCTAGTCTGCCTAACAGAAACTAACTACATACACTCATCCCTAGCCTTCAGGCGGCTACTGGCAAGGAGTACTTATTCACTAAAGCCCAGTAAGTCTGAACAGCCCCTGCTACGCAGTTACCATCAGAGCAAACTGGATGTGATCCCGAGCACAAAGCTCTACTCGCTTTCACCACTGTAATAACCCCCCCCAACAAAAGGCCCCTAGTAGACCCAGTTGTCAAACCTACAGAGAAAACTCCAGAAAACCACTTACCCCCACAGCCCAGGCACCAACCACTCACCAAAATCACCAGGTAAGCAACAAAAACCACACAAGCATTAAAAATCATGGCCAAACAAGGAAACTGCAACAAAAGCCTCTCTCAAACCACTAACACATCAAGTGCAACACCCCTCCTGTCACCAAAAAAAAACCCCAGCCATCCAGCACAGGCAGAGCCAAAACCCCACAAACGCACCAGAGCCAACAAACTTGACGAGCCCCCATTTTTGTCACAGCCCGGCTCAAGGGAAGGACAAACTGCTAGGAGGCCACACATGAAGATAAAATAAGATTATTTATTTAAAATACCACAATTAACATAACCCTCAAGCTGTCAGTCAGTAGTGTGTACTATGTCTGGATGCACGGTGTGAAACAATCCAAAGAAAGCAAAACCCCAAAGAGAGCGCAAGACAACCCAGATGCTGGCAGCTTAAATACTGAGGCCAATCAGCCATCACAGCTGTAACTCGTTCCCCTCATGACCTCCTGAATCAGCCCAGCTACCACAGGATGTCACTATATATACTGCTCAAAAAAATAAAGGGAACACTCAAATAACACATCCTAGATCTGAATCAATGAAATATTCTCATTGAATACTTTGTTCTGTACAAAGTTGAATGTGCTGACAACAAAATCACTCAAAAATCATCAATGGAAATCAAATTTATTAACCAATGGAGGCCTGGATTTGGAGTCACACACAAAATTAAAGTGGAAAAACACACTACAGGCTGATCCAACTTTGATGTAATGTCCTTAAAACAAGTCACAATGAGGCTCAGTATTGTGTGTGGCCTCCACGTGCCTGTATGACCTCCCTACAACGCCTGGGCATGCTCCTGATGAGGTGGCAGATGGTCTCCTGAGGAATCCCCTCCCAGAGCTGGACTAAAGGATCCGCCAACTCCTGGACAGTCTGTGGTGCAACGTGACGTTGGTGGATGGAGCAAGACATGATGTCCCAGATGTGCACAATCGGATTCAGGTCTGGGGAACGGGCGGGCCAGTCCATAGCTTCAATGCCTTCATCTTGCAGGAACTGCTGACACACTCCAGCTACATGAGGTCTAGCATTGTCCTGCATTAAGAGGAGCCCAGGGCCGACCGCACCAGCATATGGTCTCACAAGGGGTCTGAGGATCTCATCTCAGTACCTAATGGCAGTCATGCTACCTCTGGCGAGCACATGGAGGGCCATGCAGCCCTCCAAAGAAATGCCACCCCACACCATTACTGACCCACTGCCAAAACCGGTCATGCTGAAGGATGTTGCAGGCAGCAGATCGCTCTCCATGGCGTCTCCAGACTGTCACATCTGTCACATGTGCTCAGTATGAACCTGCTTTCATCTGTGAAGAGCACAGGGTGCCAGTGGCGAATTTGCCAATCCTGGTGTTGGGCTGTGAGCACAACCCCCATCTGTGGACGTGGGGCCCTCATACCATCCTCATGGAGTCTGTTTCTAACCGTTTGTGCAGACACATGCACATTTGTGGCCTGCTGGAGGTCATTTTGCAGGGCTCTGGCAGTGCTCCTCCTGTTCCTCCTTGCACAAAAGTGGAGGTAGCGGTCCTGCTGCTGGGTTGTTGCCCTCCTACGGCCTCCTTCACGTCTCCTGGTGTACTGGCCTGTCTCCTGGTAGCGCCTCCAGCCTCTCGACACTACGCTGACAGACACAGCAAACCTTCTTCCACAGCTCGCATTGATGTGCCATCCTGCACTACCTGAGCCACTTGTGTTGGTTGTAGAGTCCGTCTCATGCTACCACGAGTGTGAAAGCACCACCAACATTCAAAAGTGACCAAAACATCAGCCAGAAAGCATAGGTACTGAGAAGTGGTCTGTGGTCCCCACCTGCAGAACCACTCCTTTATTGAGTGTGTCTTGCTAATTGCCAATAATTTCCACCTGTTTTCTATAACCATTTGATCAGCAGCATGTGAAATTGATTGTCCATCAGTGTTGCTTCCTAAGTGGACAGTTTGATTTCACAGAAGTTTGATTTACTTGGAGTTATATTGTGTTGTTTAAGTGCTCCCTTATCTATCTATCTATATATATATACATATATATATATATATATATATATATATATATATATATATATATATATATATATATATATATATATATATATATATATATATATATATATATATATAAATTTTTTTATATGCATGTTTTTTTTAAATGCAAGCATTATGAAGAAGTAATAGTTTGTGGGTAGTGCAGTATGTGTCTGTGCTTGGTAAAGATTATGAGGGAAAAAAAGATTATGAGGAAACAAATTAAAGCTGAATAAGTTTCCTGAGACGTTCCTTTTAATCACCTGACACCCTGCACTGCTTTTTGTTTACAGCTTTACGATGGCGTTGGACTAGATTGGATTAAGCTATGCTGCAGCTGTCGCTTTTGGTGGATATATGGGATACAAGAGAAAAGGTTGATGACCGTAATATAACTAAACATTAAGGTGTTGAAAATTGAGCTCTGATTGATTGTATTTTTTTGTGTCCTGCAGGCAGTGTGATGTCCCTGATGGCCGGTTTAGTTTTTGGTGGATTGTCTGCTTTTGGTGCCTACAACATCTCTAATGACCCAAAGGACATCTGGGTGTCACTGCGTGAGTATGGATTTCTATTTGCCGTCTGTGCTGTGGCTTGGATCAGAGTTTAGAGGTTCAGTGTCCAGCTGGTGTCACGGTATGGTGTTTTCCTTCTTTCAGTCACCTCGGGAGGCCTCGCAGTCATCATGGGAATGAGATACAAGAATTCTGGGAAATTAATGCCTGCTGGAATAATGTCAGGGCTAAGGTCAGAGTCAGACGTGCTAAGAGTTCAGTATGAATTATTGCGCAAATCACGGATTGGGTAAATAATTTGTCAAAACTTGCTGATGCAGCTGCTTTTGTCTTTTTTGTACAGCTTGCTGATGGTGTTTCGCCTCTTACTTCTGATGGTGTGACTGGGAAAGCACTGAGACTGACCCTGGAAACAGGAAACATTCCCACTAAGCTGACTAAAGCAAAATTTCCTGCAGTACAATTTTTTATATATAAATGAGCAAGTGTTTGAATGTAAACTTCCATGATGTGTTTGCTCACAGTACAGCTTTTAGGGAGACAATTTATTTTGATAATTTGAGAAATGGAACAAAGTGAATTATTTTCATTTGTATTCTTGACTTTTCACACACTGTGTCTTTGACAGGAAGGAGTTTTTGTGATTGTTTTATTTTTTTTTGCAATAACAGCAAAATAAAACGGATGTAATTCATTAAAAAAGTGTTGCGTGTTGCATTTTGTCCAGACAAAAACAAAAATCTTCATGTATTTCCGTAAAATGTTTTTATTTCACATTTATAAACATTACAAACGGTCTTCTCATTTTGTTGTGTTAGTGCAGCATTTATGTCCACGTAGGCCTGCAGATATAATTGTTCAGTCATGCTGCCTAATGAGAAATGTAGCAGATCATTTGTAGTGTTTCTTAAACTGGTAACTTTATTTGCAAGATTTCCATGACATTTTTCAATAATTTTTCATCTGGCTGTGGTTTCCTCTTGCTGCCCGGCAGCAGAAACCTGTTGATAGCAGGGATTTTGATCATCCTGCCCTGGAAAGACTGGAAGGAAACGTGGAAAGAGGAATACATATTTCACAGTTACTTATATATAGTAATATAGTATAGTATATATATATATATATATATATATATATATATATATGGTTGAATCATTTACCTTGATGTTGGAAAAGTCTTTGAGAATTGCAGGAATTTTCTCCTCCAGCATCAGGGTGCATTCAGTCAGCAGCACATCTGCAAGGCTTAGTTTACCTCCCACCAGGTACACGGGTCCATTCAGAGCCTGAGAAGTTTGGCAGAAAAACCCACATAATACTGATTTTAGTAACAATAAGCAACAATTCAGTTATTTTAAGCAAAAAGAATGTGTTTTTCTACCTTTTCATACACAGGAAGGTAGCGCTCCTTTGCTTTGCTTTGAATGTCGTCCAGGTTTGCTTTGGGGTCTGGGGAGAACAGGAGCTTATTGATCATTTCCATGAGGTCCATCAGTCCCTCGGAGTACATGTTGATCCTAAAGGAAAGCACAAGAACCTATTTAAATACATTAATGGTATAAAACAGATTCACCTTATTATACTATTAAAAAGGAACATACATGACTCTGTCTTTGGGATCCTTTCCATGCAGATTGTACTTCTCAGCGATATAATTCAGGATGGCTTTGGTCTGAACGAGCTTCATGCCATCGATTTCCACCAAAGGCACCTGTTGAAACATGAGTGCGCCATCTGCAGAGCAAACAGCAGCAGGTAAAGCAGGTTTGCATTCCCAATTTGCAAAAACACCACAATTCATCTTAAGGTACATCTTTGATAGTAGATCAGAAGGCGACACCCACATGCAAACTGCTGACTCATTCCAGATTGCATAACATGTGCAAGTGCAATTTTTCTCAAGTCTAGTTTTTACTTTTAAGTACCCCCCCGACTCCATTCCTTGTTTGATATTAGTTTAATTTTAGGTATAATAATCCCGGCTTTGAAGCACATGTTTGCAACCAACTCACCATTCAAGAGTTTCACCCACTGCTCCCGATTTATCAGAAGCACTTCATCAAACTGTGAAGAAAATATCATGTCAGACTTTTTAGACTATGCAAAAGCCTGTGTGTCTCCAAACTAACACCTCTTTCACTTACCTCCACTTCTGCAACTGTTAAAAGCCAGCGGATTGACTCCATCTTCCCTCTTCCATTGAAATAATACAGCACGGGTCTTTCAGCCATGGCTGTTGTTGTTTTCTTTAATTTTTTTCTTTTAGGACTGAGAATCTGCGAAACTGCAAACAAAGTGAACTCACAGTAAGTCACCAGCTGCTGAATAAATGTGTAATTCCTGAGTGTGCTGAAATGGAACTCAGGCGTAAATTAAAGTCGAGCTGTTATGAATCATTCACAGCAGGGTGGGCTGGGCAGCGGAGGGAAGGCGGAGGCAACATCTGAAAGTGGTGATTGGGCAGTAGTGGTGTGCGATACTGCAAGATTTGGTATCGATCAATACCAAGTAAATACAGGGCCAGTATCGCTGATACCAATACTTTTTAATAATTGTGTTTAATAAAAGTGTTTTGTGATTTTTTTTCTTTACTTTGGATCATTAATTAGTTAAAAGCCAGAATAGAATTGGGCAAAGTTTATAGGTAAATAGAAAATACTTTATCAAAATAAAAGTTTTTGTTCTGAAACAATAGAACAGCAACAAAACAAATTTCCCCATACATTGTGATGTCCGGATTTTTTCCTTAAATATAGTGTACAAAATGATCATTCAATAACAAATTAAAACTTTTTTCAGGTAGAGTGTTCAGAAAGTATAATACAAATATGTAATAAAAAATATCCCTTCACTCAATAATTTTCTGGATTTTTTTCTTAAATAAACAAGCTGTACAAAATTATCACTCCACAACATTATAAAACATTTACACTTCCGGCCTTCGATTTTGTCAAAAATGTCAGATAGGACCTTATAATTCTAAGGGAACCATACTCTTTGAGAGCACATGGGGTCCCTGTTTGACCAACAAATTTGTCCCACCTTTTTATTTTGTTTTAACAAAGTTTTCTTACATTTATAGTGTGCATATTATTTAATGCAGTTTTCTCTTTCACAGGCTCAGTCTTATTTTTTTAACTCTTTTAAACTTAACCTTATTTTCTTTTTTTCTTTCTTTGTTTTTTTAAATCACTTTTGTATATAAAATTTTTGCACTATCTCAGTATAAGGCCCTCCCTATGCACTTTCACTTTAACTGTGTTATTTAATTATTTTAGTCTGTACTATTTTCATTCTTTATACTGCTGCTGTAACACAATATCTATCTATCTATCTATCTATCTATCTATCTATCTATCTATCTATCTATCTATCTATCTATCTATCTATCTATCTATCTATCTATCTATCTATCTATCTATCTATCTATCTAATTTCCATAAGAGCATTTAATCCAACAACCAAATAAACCAAATTAGTATTGGTACAATAGTATAAACTTGTACAAGTTGGGGTTGGTAGAAGTTCATCATTGCATGGTTTGCCTGGTTATATATATCCCAGATCACTCAGTGCTCTCAGAACATAACCACAGAGATTCTCCCTGTGATTATCTGAGTATTAAATGTTGCAAGTGCTTGATAACAACACAATCAAGTGTTTTGAAGCAGGGAAGCCAACTACCCCCCCCCCCAGAAAAAGCAAAAACAACTGGTCCCCAAGAACCAGAGTTTAGAAGCAGTGCTTTAGTATTATACAAAATATACTTCTTCAGATATTCATGCACATGCACACATTTTTTCTTTTCAAATATGGTAATTTCACTTTAAACATTTATGAAAAGGATGTTAGTCTTAGCAGTAACTGGCACTGCATCCCATGCAGCTTTGGTCATGAAAGGATGGCTCCACCCCCAGGTCACAGGTCAAAGCCTCTTCTCATTTAACTGAATAGTGAAGTGTTTTGTGCCATTAAATACAAAAATAAAAGAAATACACATTTTAAGGGACAGTGTAATAATCAAAGATGTGGTTTGTTGCCTGAAGGCTACACCAGGGTTAATCTGTGTTGTTGGTTACTGAGGTTTATGGCTCTTTGTGGAGTTTCATTTTACAAAATAAGAAATTACATCAAGTCATCAGTTTGTTTCAACAGCACATTTCAAACAACATCAGTTGACCAAAGTGCTACACAGGGTATATAAAATATATATTATGCATAACAACAAATTTGGGGGGCTGTAGCTTATGAGGTAGAGTAAGTATCCTTGGGCAAGATATGTTCACTGAAGTGTGAATGTGTGTGAATGTTAGATAAAAAGCATGTGTGTGAATGAAGCACTTTGAGTGGAAAGTAGAAAAGCACTTGTAGCACTCAAGCCTATGGTCAGTCCTGAAACACACACACAGCAACACAGGGGGGTACATCACAATACCCTTTTATTGTGATCTCTGTTTACACTTTACAAAATGCTTTGGTGTCTTGGCATCCACCACAGCTCAGCTCAGCTCAGTCTTCCTCTACTCCTGCTAGCTACTGCATAAAAAGAAAAACACACAGTCAATCCCATGCCAGGCAGCTGTGCGAATTAAAACCATAAACCTCAATTAAAAAGAACACGAAAAAGAAAATTATCAATTAAAACAATAATAGAAGTAAATAGGTTTTTAAACAGTGTTTTAAAATGACTGAGTGGTTCGGCAGCTCTTATGTGAAAAGCTAGACTGTTCCACAGATTAGGAGCCACCACCAAAAATGCCCCATAGCCTCTGCTTTTGAGCCTGGATCCAGGAATGTCCAAGAGCAGTGGGTTCATAGACCTCAGTGCTCTGATGGAAGCATAGGGCTGTAAAAGTTCAGTTAAGCAGGGTGGTGCCAAACCATGAAGGCGCTTAAAAACAAGTAATAAAAAAGTTGAACTGAGATGGACTGGAAGCCAATGTAGGCCAATACAGTCATGATGTGATTACACTGTTTCCTTTCTTTATGCTGGCTGCTTTCCAACCACTTGCCATTATAACAGTACAAAGGTGCCAATTTCACCATCAGCTGTAATTCAGACTGTTGACTACTTCCCTTAACCAAACCCAGTGAGGTCGCCTCCTGCCCAAACAAGGAAAAACAGCGGAATCCAATAAAACACATGAATATAATAAACAATGAGATAAGAAGCCTGATAAGTTGTATTATAAAATATCACATCACCACCCAATGTCGTGGTGGTGATGTTAATTCTCTTGTATCAAAGAGAGAAGCCTTTTGGACTTATACCTTAAACACCTTAGCCCCTAGTGGACTGAATGAAGTTGTTTAAAAAAAAACACTTTATTTATAGGATTTTTTATGAACAATGTATACAGGTTGTAAAAACAACACTCCTCACCCCAAGAAGACAAAGACAAAATAAAATGAAATAAAAAAATTAAAATAAAAAATGAATAAATAATGGTTTAAAAAATAATAATGAAAAATAAATAAATAAATGACTACTGACAGCAGGGTTACAGTGGCAACCATTCAGTATATAGGAAAATGATTCAGTGACGCTTAGCATACTATAGGCAAAAACAGGCTTAAGAGTAAGAATGATTTGAACCTATCACACTATTATGCCACACCTGAAATGCTGCATCAATCTGAGAGGGACGAAAGAGGAGATTGTGTGTCAGTGGCATATGAAGGCAAGTTGTTTTGAGGTCAAAATCTTTTCTGAATTGATGACATATTCGGAGCAAGTTCTTAATCACAGCGATGACTGGATTTATTCCAAATAAATGTAGAAATATGGCTGTCAATATCTCTAAACATGGATTTGGGTAGAAAGAAGGGAATCATCTGAAACAAATATAATAAACATGGGAGCACTGTCATTTTAACTACACTGCTCAAAAAAAATAAAGGGAACACTCAAATAACACATTATAGATCTGAATGAATGAAATATTCTCGTTGAATACTTTGTTCTGTACAAAGTTGAATGTGCTGACAACAAAATCACACAAAAATCATCAATGGAAATCAAATTTATTAACCAATGGAGGCCTGGATTTGGAGTCACACAAAAAATTAAAGTGGAAAAACACACTACAGGCTGATCCAACTTTGATGTAATGTCCTTAAAACAAGTCAAAATGAGGCTCAGTATTGTGTGTGGCCTCCATGTGCCTGTATGACCTCCCTACAACGCCTGGGCATGCTCCTTATGAGGTGGTGGATGGTCTCCTGAGGGATCTCCTCCCAGACCTGGACTAAAGCATCCGCCAACTCCTGGACAGTCTGTGGTGCAACGTGACGTTGGTGGATGGGGCGAGACATGATGTCTCAGATGTGCTCAATCGGATTCAGGTCTGGGGAACGGGCGGGCCAGTCCATAGCTTCAATGCCTTCATCTTGCAGGAACTGCTAACACACTCCAGCCACATGAGGTCTAGCATTGTCCTGCATTAGGAGGAACCCAGGGCCAACCGCACCAGCATATGGTCTCACAAGGGGTCTGAGGAACTCATCTCGGTACCTAATGGCAGTCATGCTACCTCTGGCGAGCACATGGAGGGCTGTACGGCCCTCCAAAGAAATGCCACCCCACACCATTACTGACCCACTGCCAAACCGGTCATGCTGAAGGATGTTGCAGGCAGCAGATCGCTCTCCATGGCGTCTCCAGACTCTGTCACGTCTGTCACATGTACTGGGTTGTTGCCCTCCTACAGCCTCCTCCACGTCTCCTGGTGTACTGGCCTGTCTCCTGGTAGCGCCTCCAGCCTCTGGACACATGACAGACACAGCAAACCTTCTTGCCACAGCTCGCATTGATGTGCCATCCTGGATGAGCTGCATTACCTGAGCCACTTGTGTGGGTTGTAGAGTCCTTCTCATGCTACCACGAGTGTGAAAGCACCACCAACATTCAAAAATGACCAAAACATCAGCCAGAAAGCATAGGTACTGAGAAGTGGTCTGTGGTCCCCACCTGCAGAACCACTCCTTTATTGAGTGTGTCTAGCTAATTGCCAATAATTTCCACCTGTTATCTATTCCATTTGCACAACAGCATGTGAAATTGATTGTCAATCAGTGTTGCTTCCTAAGTGGACAGTTTGATTTCACAGAAGTTTGATTTGGAGTTATATTGTGTTGTTTAAGTGTTCCCTTTATTTTTTTGAGCAGTGTATGTTAACCATGCCTGCAAGAGAGACTGGCAAAGATGACCATTTTACTAAATCTAGCTTGGTGTTATCTACCAACTTTTTAAAATTATGGATATATAAGTCCTTGTATGAACTTGTCAAAGTGATACCCAAATACTTTAATGAATTTGATTCTAATTTAAAAGGGACATTGTTATAGTTAAGATCTTGGGCCAACTGGTTGACTGGAAATAGGAGACCTTTGGAAAAGTTACGTTTATATCCAGAAAGCCTGCCAAAACTATGTAATAAGTCTATGAGCCGTGGTAAGGAATTTGTTGGATCAGATATGTAAAGAAGCAGGTCGTCTGCATAAAGAGAAACTTTATGGCAAAAGTCACCTCTTAAAATCCCTGTAATTTTGTTGTCAGCTCTAAGGGTTATGGCTAGTGGTTCAATTGCGTTATTGAATAAGTAAGGAGATCGACTGCAGCCTTGTCTGACACCACGATGAAGACTAAAATAATTAGAGCATTCAAAGTTGGTACGAACCGACGCAGTAGGAGAGGCATAGAGCAGCTTGATCCAGGATATAAATGATGGGCCAAAACCGAACCTATCTAGGACTGATAAAAGGTAATTCCATTCAATACGATCGAAAGCTTTCTCTGCGTCCAGAGAGAGCACAATTTCTGCATGAACTTTGGAGTGAGAGGCAAAGATCACATTAAATAGTCTGCTCATGTTATTGAAAGTCTGTCGACCTGGTGTGAAACCTGTTTGATCTGGAGCGATAATTTTTGGAATAATCATCACGATACGCTGTGCTAGTATTTTTGTGAGAATCTTGTAGTCAGAGCAAAGATTCTAAAGGATCCTTATCTTTTTTATGAAGGACTGAGTTTACAGCTTGCGTCATTGTTTCATACAGTTTCTGAAGAAGCAATGCCTCCTGATAGACGGAACATAATAGCAGAGTAAGCCTAGATGCAAAAGTTTTTAAAAAACTCGATGGGGAAACCATCGGGGCCAGATGCTTTGCCACCTTTCATGGAGTTAATAGCATTAATAATTTCCTGAGATGTTATTGGAGCTTCAATAATTTTAAGGGCTTCAAGGTCAAGCTCAGGAATCTCTATCTGGTTTAGAAAAGAATTCATCTCGGATATGTGTACATTGGTCTCTGAAGAATATAAACTTAAATAGAACTGCCTGAAGCACTCATTAATAGTTTTGGGGTTGGTTTAGGTCATATTAGGTTCCACGCGGATCTCTGGGATAGCATTATTAGCTGTTGTTTGTTTAAGCTGATCGGAGAGAAGTTTATTTGCTTTATCACCATGCTCAAAGAATATTTGTCTGGATTTGAATAGAAGCCGTTCTGTATGTTTGATTGACAAATTGTCAAATTCCATTTGCAGCAAGAGTCGCTCTTTACTGAATGAAGGTTTTGATTTGAGACCCTTTTTATAACCTTGTTGATTGGGTTTATATGGGCCTTCATCTCAGGTTTTTGTATTAAATTCACCACATCATATGCAGATAATGACATCACGTTTTAAATTTCTAGTTTACCAAATGTCACCCACAGTAATTCCTTACCTGTGAAAAGAGTCTATATGAAGCTGCTGCACATTTAGCCAGTAAACCAACTGATGTACCAATGTGCTCAGAAACAGATTGTGCCAATAACAGTTTGGCTTTAAAAAAAAAAAAAAAAAAAAAAAGCTTTGTAATTTTCTTACAACTTGTTGATGGTTAGGTTAGATTAGATTATATTAGATAACATTTTATTAATCCCTTTAGGAAGATTCCATCAGGGAAATTAAAGTTTCAGTAAAGACAGCAAAGTCCCTCACCAGGCTCTTATACCTCTCCTCTCTGTCATCCCTGATACACCCCACAATGGCTGTGTCATCAGCAAACTTCTGGGTGTGACACAGCTCTGAGTTGTAGCAGAAGTCTGCAGTGTACAGGGTGAAGAGAAGATGAGCCAGCACTGTCCCCTGAGGTGCTCCAGTCAAACCAGATACTTACTCTGGATGGCATTACTTTGGGTTGTTTTGACTGTTGGGTTTTCTCTGTGTTATTGCAGGGTCTTTACCCACAACACAAAGTGCCTTGAGGCGACTGTTTGTTGTGATTTGGCGCTATATAAATAAAATTGAATTGAATTAAAAATGCTCTCAGTGGAAGGATGGCTGTCAAGAAGGCAAAGTTCAGTTTTGATTGCTGATATTACCTTCTCTTTATGCAATGCAGGCAAAAGCTATGCCATTGTATAATGAGTTAACTCTAATAAAATTCATTTGAATCACCACGTAAGATTAGTATAGATACAGCACATTCATGCACAGAATATTTGGAAATGGACACAATTCTTGTTATTAAGCTTTTGAGCAAAATACATTCACGTTACAGTTGGATAATGAAAACAAGCTTAAAGTACAGAATCTCTGCTTTAATGTGAGGCTACACTTACCAGCTGCTGTATTAGGCACACCTGAGGAGACACACCTTATCAATCTGTAAACACAGCACTCCCAGTGATAACAATTCGCTTTGCACACACCTGTGATTATAGCGCGCAACATAATTAGCTAAAAAAGAAAACTGCTGTTTCATCCCAGGTTGCATTTGAAGTGGGTTAAGGGTAAAAGATTAAAAAAAAAAAAAATTCTCATGTGGCCATATAAGAGTCCACCCACACTCATGATATTAGCTTAATACAGATTTGCCATAGCGCTGATTTTTCCTTCTTTTAAAATTTTAATTCAGCTCTGCCTCATTGGGGGTTTCTTTCTTCTTCTGTTTCTGATTTCTAAAGGTTTTTGTTGTTTCACTAGACTAAAAGTTTGTTTACTCACAGATTTTGTTTTCTGAGCTTGGTTCAAATTAACTTTAACAACCTTGGCTGTTTGTAACCAACTCATCATTCAAAATTTCAGATCAGATCAGATTGAGCACAGATAGGATACTGTAAAGTCTGCCAGTCTTCAGAAGACCTCCTTCACTTATTTTGACTTTAGCAGCAGTTAAAACCCAGCCCACTGACTCCATCTTCCTGCTAAAATAGTGCAGCACAACTTGTTTTTTGGGACTAAAAATCTGTGAAACTAAAAACAAAGTGAAAACAGTAAATCACAAGCTGCTGAATAAAGATGGAAGTGATGCTACCAGGGACCTAACTGACCTTAAACTGAGTTTAAAGTGTGCTGCAATGATCTGGAATGGTGTTGATAATGAATCACTGATTAATGATTGGTGAATAATTAAGTGTGACAGGCAGCCTAAAATAAATTACTGTGTGTAATGAAGGTCATCTTCATTACTTAGATAAACAGTATATACTTACACATGGGTATTTACAATATTTGTATAAAATAATGTATTCATACAAAGACATTAGTCATAATTTGTTGATTGAATGTCCTTGTTGGTAGCCTCCCAACTGGTACTGGTGAAGGTCTGCTCTAGAAACAGAAATATCCATTAGCATGGCAAGTTTGTTTAGGCCAACATCAAATAATATTTTTAACTTTTATCTGAGGTAATGTGTAGGAAAACAAGATTATTTAAATGGAACATATTAATTGCAAATTCGTTTTTCTCATCTGTGTTTCTACTTCCTAAGTAATAAGAAAATACCCACCCCCCTTTTTTCCATCTCCTTCCTGTGATGCGTTCATGGTGCAGATGTCAATAAAGCTGTTGTTGCTGTTCTCAGCAACTAGTCAGTTCTACAGAAGAGGAGTGAGCAAACAGTAACACTTTTTTAAGTCACTTAATAAGTGCAATATGTTAATGGTCCCACATGTGATGGTGGGCACAGCTTGGATTTGGTTTTTACTCTCGACCTGTCCAAAAGCTCCCTGCATATGTCTGATTTATTGTCTGACCACAAATGTATCGTCTTTGACACGGTGTTACAGTCAGTGTTGTTTTCTCAGAAGCAAACTGTACAATCTTGCATCCTTAATGAGAATTCAGCTTTCTAATGTGTTAATATCAGTGTAACTGACACCAAATTGATTCAGAGTGGCCGCCAGGGGGCAGAGTGTCTGCTGTGGTTAGGTGAGGGCTATGAAGAAGAAGAAATCAGGTCTTTTAGCCCTCACCTACCTTCAATTAGGAGCTCTGCCTCATTTGTTTACCTGGTGTGGTGTGGCATTGAGTTTGACTCCGACTTCTGCTTATTTGTTAAACTTTTGGGTAAGTTTGCCTGCCGGGATTTATTACTATTTAATGTATTAGTTTGGAGGATTCTTATGCTCACTGTTTGCCTTTAGGAGGTGCGCAGTTCCGGCGGATGACATGGTTCACTTTAAATAGCGCCCTTTGGGTAGTGGAATGAGCTGCGTTTTCTTTATGACAAAGTGTGGGTTTCATGGTTTAGGTTTCTGAGTTCAATGTCATTGATAACAATGTTTATCGTGTATTGTGTAATGTTTTGTTTGAAACTGTTGGAGTTTTGTTTGAGTAGTCTTTCCTTTGCAACATATTTTGAGTTTGTGTAATTAATCTCTTTTCCCTTTACGTCTTTATCTAAGTTTTCACGGTGTACAATTAAGATGTTGGAGCAGAAATAAAGAATTAAGCACCCATTGAGACTCTCCATTTTCATTGATCCAAGAGCTGCTAAAACCAGCATCTAATTTTTTCAGAGATTAGTGATTTGTTTAATAGAAATTATAGTCATTATAAGAGTGCAGAAAAGTGGAACAAAGAGAATCGAAAATCACCATGTCTACGTGAAGGAGTCACTAACTATGCTTAACCAACTTATAAAAGATGTAAGAACATCTTGATTAACAATAAGAACGATCCAAAATTCCTGTTTAATACCATGAAGAGACACTTAAATTCCACTCAGTCTGCTTTTCCTGCCAAGTCTTCAGATAACTATGAAAAATATCTTTGCTGGTATGACCAGTGGTGTCAGCTCACAGCTCAGTCTGGATCCTATCAACCTGTCCATGTGCCTCATCCAGTTCTGATACTCGAGTTTAATCTGATTTCCACAATGAATCTCCTTGATATAGTTTCTCATATTCCCATTTCTTCCTGCCCAACTGACATTATCCCTCCTAAATTCATTAGAGAAGTTCCACCTGTGGTCTCCCACGGCTTCTCTCTATTATAAATCAGTCTCTGTCATCTGGCTGCATTCCAGATTACTTTAAAACAGCTATCTTCCCTCTGCTTGAAAGACCCTCCCTTTGGCCCATTTCCAAATGGCTATTCATTTAAAATAATCCTTGAGAAAGCTTTCACTCATCAGCTGGTTGAGGGAAACGATAGCTTTAAAAGATCTGGTCTGGTTACCAATGAAACCACAGCACTGAAACAGCATTATTAAAAATTATTCTTATGTGCTTGACGAAGGTGAATATTTGATTTTATTTCTGCTTGACTTATCACCGCTGATCATGCCATTCTTACAGATTTACAGAATTGGGTTGGCATCACTGGCCCATCCTTATTATCCTCATGTGGCAGACACTTCAGAATTCATGTAAATTAATTCATATGCTGTCACTTGCACCCAATTTGATTTTCACCATATGTGTTATCCTTGGATCATCTAGTTACCAGCTTCAAACACATTTCATACCCTCTAACCATTGCTATGCTGATGATACACAGCTGTACTTTTCTGTTAAGCCAACCTCAACAGCTTCTCCCACATCAGTGAATGCTTTGCTGCCATTAATAATTGGATGTCTTCAAATTTCATCCATCTCAATCCTGGTAAAATTGAGTTTATTGACAGCTTCTCTAAGGAGGTCACTCATTACATCAGACCCCTCTCTAGAAATATCAGATAATCTGCTAAGAACCTTACAAATAAACTTTATTATTAAGGTGCTCTGACAAACTCTTATGCATCCACCTTTAGTTCCTGCTTGTTTGCGGGTCTCTCTTCATTCAGTTTTGCATTTAATAACTGAAAAGCTGCTCTGTTAGGTTGATATCAGATGACTGACTTGGCCATTGAAGAATATCCTATTTCTTTCTCTTGAAAAACTCTTCAGTTGCTTTTGCAGTATGCTTTGGGTCATTTTCCATTTGCACTGTGAAGCACCATCGGATCATTTTTGCTGCATCTGAGCAGACAGTAAAGCTCTGTACACTTCACAATTCATCCTTCTACTTCTCTCTGAAGTCACATAATCAAATAAAAACCCATGGCGTAGTTCCACTGGCAGCCATACAGGCCCGTGGCATAACAGTGCCTACACCATGTTTGAATGATTATGTGGTAAGCTTTGGATCACGAGCTGTTTCTCTCCTCCATACTTTTCTCTTTCCAGCATTCTGGTACAAGTTCATCTTAGCTGAATCTGTCCAAAGATATTTTAAGAATTGTGTAGCCTCCTTTAGATGTTTTCTGGCAAAGTCTAATCTTGTTGTCACAAGTTGTTTGCACCTTGTTGTAAACTTTTCATTTACGTTCATGCAGGCGTCGCTTGATTGTAGACTTTGACAGTGATACACCTCCTTGAGAGAGTTATTGAATTGGTTAGATGATGTGAAGTTGTTTTTTTTTTAACCAAGAAAATAATTCTGTCATCATCCACTTTAGTGTCTTCAGCTACAGTTGAGGCAGCACACTTGGAGGCAGGAATTCTCTTCACCCGATGTGCAATTTATTTACAGGTGCTGATAACAAGGCAGGTCAGGCTGATGATACGACCAACAAAAGACACAACAACAAACTTAAAACTGTTCAGAAGAACCCAAGGGAAAATCAAAAATCAATTAAACAAAACAAAAACCCCAAAGGCTAGGCCCACGGCTATTGGGCCCTAGCCAACACTCTAGGCCTGCAACACCACCCTGACTACCCCTCAGGAACATCAACCCAGGCTCATAAAACCCTCTCCAGAATAAACCATGTGAGCATTTATCAATTAACTCACATAATTTTGCATTTTTACAAGAACGAAACAAAAACATTCTATTTATCACTTCTGAAGCTTTTACACAAGACCACAAATACAGTTTGTTTACCGTACTTAAAAGACTATTTGACAAGAAAAAGAGTGATCAATTCCACATCCGCTTTCAAATCCCCCCTTACTGCAAAAGGGTTTGGAATCTGCCACCTCCTGTTTTACGGTGAAAAGGAGTAAAATATAAATGCAATACACTGAACTAACTTTAGATATTATGCCTGCTTCATTTGTGATAAATGACAAGAACAGGCCTCACCTGGCCACAAACCTGCTTGTCAGTCAATTGTCCAATTATTTTTGAGCCTCTGAAAATGGGGGGGGTGTTTAGAAAAACTGTTTAATTCCTAAAAATTTAATGTAATACATTTGTACAACCGCTTGAATTAAAGCTGAAAATCTACACTTCAATCTCATACTGATTGTTTGCGGTGATGTTTAGAGGCAAAACTACAAGAATACTGTCAATTTATGGTCAGTGAAAAAAAAATTGCAAAATAAAATGAAAGTATGTTTTTTAAAATCAAGAAAAACAGCAGCTTCAAGTAGTCATGGAAGAACATTTATTTAGTTCACATTTCTAGAAAAGATCACATTCTTCTTCGCCATCTGTTGTGTTAGTGCAACATTTATCTCACTGTAGGCCTGCAGTTATAAACTGATCACATGATCTCATGCAGCCTAATGAGGAAGGTAACAGGAATGCAACAGATTTTACTGAGTTGGTAATTTGATCTGGAAGACTTCCATGACAGCCTTTGCATAGTTTTCACCTGGGGGTGGTTTCCTCTTACTGCCTGGCTGCAGAAACCTGTTGATGGCAGGGATTTGGATAATCCTGTCCTGGAAAGACTGGAAGGAAAGACAGAAAGCTGACTGAAGTATTTCTGCTGTGTTTTCATAAGGAGAAGAAAAATTAATCTGAGAAGCTCCCACCAGACTCCTTCAGAACCTGCTACGTTTTTTTGGACCGTGAATTTAGTTTATTTAATGAAGAGATGCAAAAGTCGACCTTCATTCATTAAATACCATGCATGCACTAGAAATAGTGTACTTAAAGGGCCTGTAAATTGGAAAGAATTCATAGTAAGAAGACACAAATTTACTAAACTTATACATGAAGTTCGCCAATTCTGAGGGGATGGGTGAGAAGCACAGACTGACTCATATATGCTGCAGTTTCCTGTGACCAGGTGAGCCATTTGTCACATCCAGCCCTGTCACTTTTACCTTGACACTGGGAAAGTCTTTGAGAATTGAGGGAAATTTCTCCTCCAGCATCAGGGTGCATTCAACCAGCAGCACATCTGCAAGGCTTAGTTTACATCCCACCAGGTACATGGGTCCAGTAAGAGCCTGAGAGGTTTATCAAAAAACACATAAGGCCTATTTTAGTGTTCAGAAATGTTTATAAACAACTGAGGTTTTAAGCAAAAAGAATGCATTTTTCTACCTTTTCATACACAGGAAGGTAGCGCTCCTTTGCTTTGCTTTGAATGTCGTCCAGTTTTGGTTTAGGGTTCTGAAATGAATCGGAAGCATCATGATCATTTCCATGAGGTCCATCAGTCCCTCAGAGTACATGTTGATCCTAAAAGAATGCAAAATAATTTATTTAAATATATTCATGATAAAGAGAGTCTTTAGTACACCATTATGGAAATGGATCGTACATGACTCGGTCTTTGAGGTCCTTTCCATGCATATTGTACTTCTCTGCGATGTAATGCAGGATTGCTTTTGTCTGAATGAGCTTCATGCCATCAATTTCCACCAAAGGCACCTGTTGAAACATGAGCACGCCATCTGCAGAGGAAACACAGCAGCAGGTAAGGTGCACTCCCATGCACTTCGTACACATCTCTGTTTATACCTTTACCCATCCAAACTGCTGTTCTATTACATGTGGGTTGAAGTTGAAAGATAAAAATGTGGACAAAGGCCATGAAAGAGTCCACCAACACTCATAACTTTAGTTTAAAGCAGATCAGTCAGAGAGTTGCATTTTCTTTTGTTGTTTTTATTAAACGAAAGGTTTCTTCAGTCCTAGATGTTGGTTTCTGCGCTTAATTTTAGTTCACTATAACAATTTTGGCTTGAAGCACCTGTTTGCAACCAACTCACCATTCACGAGTTTTTCATACTCTTCGCGGGTGTCCAGAAACTTCTCATCAAACTGTGAACATAAAATTTCAGATCAGATTGAGAACTGATGAAAAGATCAAATGTTACAGCTGAGTAAGTCTGCAGGTTTTCAGAACATCACATTCACTTACCTCCACCTCTGCAACAGTTAAAAGCCAGCGGATTGACTCCATCTTCCCTCTCCCATTGAAATAGTGCAGCACAACTCTTTGGGCCATGGTTGTTGTTGTTGTTTTTTTTTCAGTACTGAAAATTTCTGAAACGACAAACAAAGTGAAAACACAGTAAATCACAAGCTGCTGAATAAATATGAACGTGTTACCACTGAATGTGAGGCTGTCGTACCTGTGGACCTTCCAGCATCCGTGGAGAAATGATTGAAGTGAAGGGAGAAATACAAAGGAAAGTTCAGCTGTTATATAATGCCTGTTGCAGTCCAAGGGTTGGAGGGCTGAAGGATGAAGGCGGGGAAACATGCGAAGTCTGTGATTGGTCAGTACCAATCAACACAAGCTGTGTATTGTGCTCGGATAGCAACCCCCCCGCCCCCAAAATAAATAAATAAATAAAACAGGACAAATACAAGAGAAGGTTTACTTTTGATTGCTGAAATCACAATTTTTTTGATGCTTAAATGTGCTACTGCAGGCAAAAGATATATAATTTTATGGGTACGCTCTAGTAACATCAATTTTAATCACAGCATAAAGTCAGTATAGCTGCACTGTACTCACAAACGTATAATATAGTGCTGTGCAAAGGTCTCGAGGCACCCCTCATTTCTTTATATTTTGCTAGGAAAATGGGAAATAGGTGCATTAACTGAAACATGTGCAAACATACATTGAAATGCAGTGTATAAGGCAAAAACAGTTTGTACAATTCTAATGAGCTTGAAAGTCTCATATCCTCATACTGTTATGATCATAGTGTAACTGTGTATGTTTATATGTCCCATGTCTCTCCGGTGTGGCACAGGGGTTTGCTAGTTCAAAGAAATAAGGGGTAGTCAAAGACTTTTGCACAGTACTGCTAGAATTGTTAACCCCTTATTTATTTTATCACGTAATAATTGTGACATGAAAGGAAAAACTATCTACTAACATGTTTGAGTGGAGATGAGCACTTAGCTGAGTTAGTCAAATTTGATTCATTTGCACAAAGTCTATTCTGATAGTATGTAAAACAGCAGCTTAAAAACTAAAAAAAAAAACAGTAAAAGGAAAAAAAACATATCTATATTTAAATATGATTTAGTTTTATTTTCCAATTTGTCTTTTTTTTTTTAAATTTTCAGTTCCAATCAATTCCAATCAAGGCTCTTGTCTTGTGGGAGAAACTAGAGTACCTGGAAGAAAACCAGGAATATGGTGAGAACATGCAAACTGCACACCAAAGAGAGGCTGAGGAAGCAAAAATACTCCCCAACCTTCCTCCAGTGAGCCCCAAAAAGACACTACAGTGCTTACAATTCAATTTGACGCTACATATACAGTACCAATCAAAAACCTTTGACTCTTCTTTGGATGTTGGCTGCCTTTTGTACTATTCTCTGTCGAGATGATCCCACACTACACTATAGTGTTCCATTATATGTTTTCTATCCATGCTTTAACTGCATTGGTAGTGTGATTAGGGATCATTGTCATGCTGAACAATGAAGCTGTTGTCAGATGCAGATGGTATTGCATGATGCATCAAAATCTGATGGGACTTTTCTGTGTCCATATTTCCATCCATTTTGATAAGATCCCCTACACCAACAGCTGAAATGCATTCCTAAACTATTGACAGAGCCTCCGCCACGTTTTACAGACAGCTACAGACACTCACTGTTGTACTTCTCTCCTGACCTCTGTTCATACTGACAATTTGATCCAAAAAGTTTCAAATTGGCACTCGTGACTCCATCAGGCCTGTTGCCGCTGATTTTCAGTCTAGTTCTTATGAAAATTGGCATACCTCAGCCTTTTCTCCCTGTTTTCCTTCCTTAAGAATGGCTTCTTCTTCTGAGGCCATTTCTGATGAGGCTTCAGTGATTTTAAATTTCTGTGGAGACACAATACTGGTTCATCCCTTAGTTAGGTGTCTTTTTATGCTTGAATGATTCATTGGTTATTGTTAAGTGGTTCAACAAACTAAAAAAATATTCCTCTGAAAATAGTAGAAAAGAATGAAAAACCAGGGAACGTCCAAAGGAAACTTTGAAAGATCTTCATAAATTCTATTGCTCAACACCACTGGGGAAAAAAAAGAAAAAAGACTGACTCCTTGGAAACAAAAGAAATGAGGGGGTGGTGCGAGACTTGCACAACACTGCATATTTGGAAAGAGACACACTTTTTGTTATTAAACCATTTACCAAAATATATTCATGTTACAGCTGAATAATGCTTTAATGTGATGCTGTTCACATCTAGACTGGAGGAAAGGTTTAAGGAGCACAGTTAATATCCACCCCATCCCCCCTTTCAAAAGCAACAAAACATAATTTTCCAGTAGGCTAATGTGAAACACAGGACACGGTCGGAGGAGCTCCCAGTGCAACAGGCTGTCCTTCGACTGGGAAAATAAAACAAATGCAGCTAAGAAGGCGGGAGCATTAAGAGTGCGCATAAAATAGTTGTAATTATTTAATTTGATGGAATATTTCGGTTCAGCCTCTTAAAAGCTTCTAGTCAAATCCAATATCGAGGTAAATTTCCAATAACTGGGTCACATTCCAAATATTTCCAAACCCAACAGCAAGATTAATCTCTGGCAGCAGATTAATCCAGCAGCCAAGCTGTGCTCATCCTGTGCCAGCTGTGGGCCTGACAGGTAATATTTACATTTTAAAAAGGGTTTGAGTCATCTAATCAACTAAAATAGTTTCATAAAAGAATAAACTGTGCAAATACCAGTACCCAGGCAAAGGTTTATTTGTACTTGCATTTCAATAATTACACACAATTCGGGGGGTTAAATGCGTTGCTGAAATCAAACAGAGCTATACAATGTCGCTACCCCTTCAACTGCATTACATTCAGTGAAGGTAAAGCTTGGCTTTAAATGGGATTAAAAACATAATCACACAAACGACAGTTACCTGATTGGCAATGCAATTGTTAGAAAACAAAAGGCAAAAAATAAAATAACTGTACTGTACAGAGGCAAAGTAACTGGTCAGCCAAAGAAAAGTCACAGTGAATAGTTACAGTATGTATATAATGTGTACATACAGTATTGTAAATAACATTCAACACTAGATTTGATATAAAACTGAGGATGTAACCTTTGCAGGAGAGAAGTTACGGTCCAGAAATACAAAATAAAATTTTAAAAAAAACCAAACACTGATGAGCAAGTGTGGGCTCACATTTTGGCAGGTTGCATTTACCTGTTTACGCAAATATTTTACATATCAAAACATCCATAGTACACACAACAAAAAACAGAATTTATTGCTGTGTAAGGTTTATGTACACACTTTGATTATAAAATGACTAGGCCTACTCTTTGGAGAGAAACAGTTCTTAGGGCACAGATCAAAGCTCCAGCGAGGCCACTAGCGGTGTCCGTATTTGGCAGACCAGTCTGTTCGCCCGTGAATAGTCTGGAGCGACGGGCGGGGCAGCAGACCAGGGGTGCTCTTGTTGGTCAGTGGCACATTGGCAGATGTGTTCATCTGGCTCCGGCCAGACCGCCATGTTGCATAATCTAAAACGGCAATAAACACACACATGAAACAATAGGTTTTTGAAGGCCTACAAAAAGGATCATATCTGTTCAAAAACTGGATGTTAAAGAAAGCTCCACATCTGTGCTCACTTGATGCCGTCGTCTCCACTGAAGGACCCTGAAGTCCTCTGTGACCGGCAGAACCGCTGTCTTTTTTGTAAAAAGAGGGCATGTATCCACCTGGGATTGTATTTGTGCCTGATGATTAAGACAAAAGTAAGCCCATTAATTTGAATCTCTTTGGCAACAATGACGAGCCGCAAAAGATCACAGTGAAGTTACCGCTAGCGCCTCTACTCGGCAGAGTCCCTCCAAATGGAATACTGCTGCTGCCCCAAAGATGGCTTCCTGTGAAGTCTCTACTGGCATTTATGGCCACATTCTTCTTTGTACTAATGCCTGAAAGAGACAAAGACATTATTAAATATTACATTTTTAAATGTGCAACATTTAAGAATTTAACATTGAGATGAGATTCAAATTGTAAATTATTCCATATGTATAGCATTTTAGATCATTTTATATTTCAACTGTATATTATGTCTATAGTAATTCTATATTACATCTGTATATTATGATTATAATACCTCTTAATTATTCACATTAATATACTCACATGTATCATTTACTATCTCCACTATTGTTTAACTACTGTGTATTGCACTTCTGGTTAGATGCTAAACTTCATTTCATTGCCCTGTACTGTACATGTGTAATGACAATAAAGTTGAATCTAATCTAAAAAGAGGTGGGGGAACCTATCAGACTGAGACACCACTGCTGTAGATTGTTTTCGTTAAAGGCATGCTGAGATAAGTATTAAAACACACTGTATATTACCAGGTAAATATCTTGACTGCCTCAGGTAATGCTGTTTAGCAGAGGCAGTTCTTGATGGCTCTTGATAAGATGCAGCCTTGTTCAGGTTTAAAGGTGCATCTTCCTTTCCAGTGGATTGGCTGAAATCCAGAATATTTCCATATCTGAAAGACAGAAAAGGGGAGTGATGGGCAATTACTGACTCAGCAGATCTCAGAGTAGGGCAGACGTCAGCTGAGCTGTGAATAACCTGCTCTGTATAACTGGCTTTTAGAATATTTTGCTTGTGCGTGATTAAGGTGCAAATGTTGCTGACAAGACTGGGAGCCTCACCTGCTCAGCGCGTCCTCCCCCTGCCTTGTCTTCTGTGTAGAGAAGTTGCTTTTCCCAAGAATACTTATAGACGTAAGATCAGTTTCTTCGTAATCGTCCCAGTCTTCACCCTTGAGGTGCCCTGTGCCGTGGCCCCAGCGCCGCCGCCCTCCTTTAGGTTTTATCTGATAGCTCATCAGGTTTGCATTTTCTGTCTCCTGCCTCGTTTGCTACAACAAGATCAACCACACATCAGGAGTGTTTTCTGCAGTAAATATTTAGGAAAATCCACAACTTGTATCGTAAGCTTTTCTCTAAGTAATTCTGTACTCTACATTTGTAAATAATATTATGTCAAAGTGGCCGATAGTATTCCACTCCCAGAGTGTTGGCATTTGCTGTTGCTGCAACAGTCAATGCATCGGCACTGGACAATTTTACAGAGTGCCTGACTATTGCAACATCAGCAAATACTCCAACTCCAAGAGCAGCATTTGGCAACTTTTGGAACTCAGCGTCCCTCATTATATTTGCAGTACCATCAGATGCATAGTAAATACACACAGATTTTTTTAAAGCCTTTAGGAGCCTCACCTTGCTCTGGAGACTCTTGTCAACAATGTAAGGAAGATGGCTCTGTGGTGTTCCCTCACTCTGCCCCTGCTTCAGGATGTGCTTTGGCTGCTGCTGCTCTCGCACCAGCTCTGTGTGCCGCTGGTACGCTGCAGCCTGGGCAGCTGTTGATGCAGGGGAGGGCTGGATCTGCTGGAGAGGCCTGGAGGGGGAGCAGTGTTGGTTGGGAGGAGGAGGCTGGGAGGGGGGCACAGGCTTAAGCAGCAGAGGCTGCTGCTGCTGCATCTGTTGAGACTGTAATGGAGCCTGCAGTGGCACACGGCTCAGCTGAGGCCTGCCCTGCTCCAAGATCTGCTGAGGCGTCCCCAATGCCTGCCCAACATGGAAGTACGAGTACCTGAGAGCCTGTGAAGAACAAAAAAATAAATACATTTTTAAATAATTCTCTGTGCTGAGCTGCCAGGAGAGCTGGAAATACCAGAAGAATAGATCAGACACTACCTGGGCAGAAGCTGGTCTCTTCTTGGGATCCCACTGCAGTAGGTCGGTCATCAGATGGATGGCTTCGGGACTTGCATTTGGGATCAGTGTCTTCAGGTTACTGGGAACACACTGAGGCCAACGGAAATTCATAGCACTTGCCAGCTGGTATGCCTCCAGCCAATCATTCTAAAGGCAGGAGAGAGTTGGTCCACATTTTTGAGATAAGAAAAACTCTGAAAGTTTAGCGAGTCTCTCACATTCTCGCTGTAATGTCACCAGTGGAGCTCATCACACCCACTCAAGCATGTGCTTGCAATTCCACCGTATTCACCGTAACAGGCTTCTGAAGCATCCCAGAAGCAGTTCACCCCATCACTAATAAGTGCTGACTAGTTTTACAGAAGCCGCCTTAAGCTGCACAGAGCGAGTGAGGAGGACAGGAAGGGTCTTTTTTTAAAAAATTTATGTCTAAATAAAAAGACCCTTTTAGTACTAAATCATCATGTCTTGAAACTCTCCTGGTGTGCTGTGAGGGACATGCATCCGATTTATTCAGACTTTCAGTGAGGTGGTTTAAAACTATTTAATGTGTACACCAACTCTCCATAACACGATTCTCTCTAAATTTATAATTGCTTTTTGCTCTTTGTGTATCAGCTTTCCAATATTCTGATACTCTGTGTTACTTAAGCTGTTTCTGACATGTGCTCCACAGCTGTGCGCTCAAACATCGACAAGTTCAAACATCTTTACCACCTTCTTTGTGACAGACAACATGCAGTTCTTATCCCTCTTGTTGAACACGGTTATGCAGCCTAACTTGACATAGTCAACACTGACATACCTGACACAGACCACGATCAAAAACTGTTCTGCTTCCCATCAATGCGCCTGAATGAATGAACCCCTTCCTGTATGAATGCAGTAACTCATAAGATACGTGCCCCCTAGTGTCCAAATGTATACAATACAAAGAAAGAAAGAAAATAGCTAATACACTGTGTGTGGAAAAACTACCTTCTTTGGTGTGCCAAGCACTTGGCAGATCTTGAAGATGGTGTCTATTTCACTGGAGCCTGGGAAAAGAGGCCTGAGGGTATAAAGCTCTGCCATGATACAGCCAACTGCCCACTGGTCTATGGGGGAACTGTAGGATGTGGATCTGAGGAGCACCTCAGGAGCCCGGTACCTGGTCCAAAAAGAGCGCATGGACTTAAACATCTTCCACGTACATGTGAATTATGTTTACCCAAAAAAGAAACTCACCACCTAGTCGAAACATAGTCTGTGTAAGGCGGTCGAGATCTGATCTCACGGGCAAGTCCGAAGTCAGCTATTTTTACCAGCTCTGGCCCCATGCACAGAAGATTCTCTGGCTTCATGTCCCTGTGGAAAAATCCTAACAGGGATACAGTGCATGAGCATCTCAACTCAGCCGGAAGGAAATGGGATGCAACGTTTAATGACATACCATGTTTATGAATGAAAGCGAGTCCCTGAAGTATCTGAAACATGATATTTCTTACAGTGGATTCAGGGAATAACCGGGTCCTGCAGGAGGAAACAATTCAAAGCTCGATCAGTAAAGAAATGGAAAACTTTACATACTTTCAAATATGGAGAAAAAAAAAATCTAACAAGCACCTGTCTTTCATAAGTTGGTACAAATTCTCCTTCATGTACTCGAATATAAAGTACAAGTGATCATTTTCCCGAATTACCTCCTTAAGTTTGATCACATTTGCATGGTTCAGTTTCTTTAAGGACTGCAAGAATAAACAAAGAGGTTGTGTAATACAGTGAAAAACAGAGAGAGAAATAAATAAATGTAACCATGCTGGGCAACACACACAGGTCACTGCAGCACATTCAGAAGCACGCCCTACAACTACTAAAAAAACAAAACAAAACAAAACAAAAAAAACCCTTGAAGGTATGGGTAGCTTGTAGTTTGAGGGCAAATGCTGCAAAGGTGGGATTTATGATTACAGTTTAAAAATGGAAAATAAATATGGAACAAATAGAAAGCAGAATGGAGAAATATACACTTTCCCATGCACTGGGATGATATAGGATCAACCATGCTATATTTCAGTAAAGGGGTGAAGGAAGCCATAATGGGTCTTTGAGATTTTATGGTGGCATGCTGTAATTATAATCTACTCAGCGGGACTAAGAGGACCAGCATGTTCTACTCATGTTTGCTGCATTAAGGTTAAGCTCTAGAAAGGGGGGGGGTGTGTAGGCCGGGGGTGGGGAACAGAGCTCAAAACCCAACAGCACACAAAAATCACCTTCTGCTCTTAGAGCTGGTGTGTGACTTTGAGCTGTGAGGAAATTTAGACAGTAAAGTACTGAAATGGTGTGAAAACAAACAGAAAGGCTTTCATTTATTTCACAACTGACCTGGCATGTACATCATCACCACATTACGCGTAGAGCATCCACACATCATTGAGTTTACTTTAAGAGTTCTACACAAAATGATGAAAAATATCAACCCAAACCGAAACAAGTGATGATGGGAGAACACCAAAACACTGGCTACATGTGATAGTGCTTTTCCTTATTTTGTTCCACATATGTACTGTTGCCATTATGGTGTTCGTGTTCATATCATATAATAAGATTTACAAGGATTCCCTACATGTTTGATTTTATTTTCTACTCTTGGCTCTACATGATGGCAAAGTGAGGAGATAGCCTTAATACAGTCATCTCAGGCACATGAGGAACCCCACCCAACTGCTGTTTAAAGCTTCTTTACGAGGGGCAGCCAATCAGAAGGAAAGTGGCTTTAAAAGGGGGTGGGAGGGAGCTAAAGTGCCATTCATTCAGACAGTAGATGCATTAGAGTGAGAGGCTGCACTAAGGCCAAGTCCAAGGTAAATGAGGATTATTTTTAAATCATGCAGAGTCATGTGTAGTAACGTCAGACCTCATGGTCATGTTTGCATTTATTGATGTTCCTGTTTGCAGTGCAAAATCTTTCTTGACATCATGAATTCAAAATATTATCATTGGGAAAACATACCAGTAATTTCATGAGTGATATACATTCACCTGGCAAAACCAGTTCAACTGCTTCTTAACACAAATATCTGATCAGCCAATCACATGGCAGAGATTGATTCAATGCATTTAAGGAATGCAAATATGTTTTAGAGGAGGGCTAAATCTTGCTAGCTGAGAAAGGAAAACTAATGTTTTCCCTGATAATGTTAAATGCCTCAGGACTAGTTTGGATGCCACAAGCTTGACAGGGGGTCGAATGACTTATCCTAATGTACATCAATCCAGAACAGTTGGCCAGTTATTCCTGTACAGTACTGCACAAATCAGTTTCTGCTGACAGTCACTCAGAGTCCAAAGCTACTCTTTTCACTCATCTGCTAAAGGCACTAAACAATCATCTACAGGACGAGCACATTTTTTGGGTTGATTTTTCCATCGTTCACTTTGAAGTGTTAAACTTTTACAAATGTAAACTCACCTTGACTTCCCGAAGGTTCATGCATTCTTCCCAGGAGTAGAACTTCCTTTTCATTCTGAAAAATATTGATCCTGATTACAATTTGTTTTCTTGGAAAAGACACCAGATAGTATTGACAGCTTCTTTCTTAGCCCACAGTTAGCTTTTCAAGTAAGGACCAAATGAATATATACTACAGTGCAGAACATCAGCTAAGCTTGAGCAGGAAAAATATCTATCACAGATTAGAGTGAAACAATTTTGTGATACTCACTTCTTAATGGCAACTAGTTCTCCCGACTCCAGACTGCGGCCGAGGATGACTGAGCCGTAGGTGCCATCCCCGAGCTGTCTGATGTTGGTGTATCTATTCATTATGCTTGTCCTTCCGCAGCATCATCAGGGGCAGATAATAACTGGGTGGAAAACAGAGAGGTGTTCGCCTCTGACTGCTGAATGCAACCAGATTTTCCTGTGACAACAGCAGAAGACCACGGGCAGAGGTGGAGGACTCATGGTGTCATGGACTTGTGTCCTTTGAGCTGAGAAAGAAAAAGAAAGAAAAAACTGATGTTAGTTTTACAGCTTTGCTGAATTACAATATTCACAGACGATGAAGAAAATGAGCATGACTTAATTCGGCAAAGGGAACACAAACCAACTACTGTGTGGGACTTTATTTCTTTAAGGCTTTAAATCTTATCAGTGTACGATGGAGACAGTATTTCTAAATAACCTTAAATCTGCAATGCAGTTTCTGAGTCTGTCTTATTGGCCAAAAAGTCACCACCTTGATTTAATTAAGCAAATAATTAAAAGCCTTCCTTGAATAATTATGGCAGTGAAAGTGATGCTGTACAGTTTGAACTCTGGAGCCATGGAAAAAGGTCATGTGGTCTGATGAATCCAGATTAACCCCGTTCCAGAGTGATGGATGTGATGCATCAGGGTAAGAAGAGAGGGGACGAACTGATGCACCTATCATGCCTAGTGCCCACTGTGGGGTTGCTTCAGTTTGTCAAGCAAGCACAAAATGAGGTCAGCTGACTACTTGAACATACTGAATATCCAGGTTTTTCCATCAGTTGATTGTTTTTGTTCCTGATAGCAGGGCAAATTCCAAGATAATAACGCAAGGATTAATCGGACTCAAACTGTGAAACAGTAGATCAGGGAACACAAGTCATCATTTCATGGAAATTTTTTTTTGAAAAACTGAGTTCAATTTCACTTGCCACACCCAGACCTGATTACTGCCAGACCTGTTGAATAAAAAAAATCACTTATGTAGAGCCTGTCAAAGTGAAGTAGGCTAAAATATCTCAAAAAACAAAACATCATGCCACGATCTAAAGAAACTAAGGAACAGATGAGAAACAAAGTCAGTGACATCTATCAGCCTGGAAAGGGTTCCAAAGCCATTTTAAGTGAGAGCCATAATCCATACATGGAGAAAACTTGGAACAGCGGTGAACCTTCCCAGGAGTGGCTGGCCTACCAAAATTACTCCAGGAGCGCACTGATGACTCACCTATTGAACTTGTTGGAAGGTTTGCATCTTGTTACATCTGGCATAAAACTAACTGCATTTCATAAAAAGAACATCATACCAACAGTCAAACATGGTGGTGGTAGTGTGATGTTCTGGAGGTGCTTTGCTGCTTCAGGACCTGGATGACATGATGGAACCATGAATTTTGTTCCCTACTGGAAAATCCCGAGGAGAAAAACATTGGGTTGCAATGATCGGAAACACACCAGCAAGCCCACCTCTGAATGGCTCCAAATAAACAAATGTTTTGGAGCTGCCCAATCAAAGTCCGGACTCAAATCAGATTAAAATGCTTTGGCAGAATGTTCATGCTGGAAAACCCACCAATGTGGCGGAATTAAAATAATTCTGCAAAGAAGAGTGGTCCAAAATTCATCCACAGCAATGTGAAAGACTCACTGCCAGTTATCACAAATGTATGATTGCAGCTCTTGCTGCCAATGGTGGCACAACCAGTTATTAGATGTAGGTGGCAATTACTTTTTTACACAAGGCTGCATAGGTTTGGATAGATTTTTTTTTCTCTGAATGAATACAATCATCATTTAAAAATGTATTTTTAAAACAATCAGTTTATCTTTGTCTAATATTAAAATTTATTTGAGAATGAGATATATAAGTGTGACAAATCTGCAAATAAATAAAAATAAGAAAGGGGTACAGACTTTTTCACAGCGATGTATGGGGTAAACTGTGACAACAGGGTCAATTTATCACCAATCATTTCAAAGAGGGATCCACGTTATATTTACTTACTCGCAAGAGCTCGCAAACAGTAGCTGGTTTGCGAACTCATTTGCTATAGTAAAGGATATACATCTGCTATCACTCCCCTTTAAGTCCAGTGTGTCCAGAGTGAGAACTAACGTAAAAGCATGCATTATTTACACTCGTGCTATTCAGGCTGACTGCACTTAATACTACAACAACCCCCTGTGAGCTTGTGGTTACATTGTAGCCAGCACTCTGTCAGCTAGCGTGGTCGAAATAACGCTGACCGTGTTGTGGTTCTGCTGGTGGCCCAGCTGCTGACCAAACATGACAGGGCTACACAATAAACTGTGGACTGAATGGTCTCCTTACTAATTCAAAATAAAACGACAAGCAGCACACAGCACTCACCCTCCTCGCGTCAAACCGACAACAGCTCATAGCCAATCATTCGCAGTCGATGGTAAACAAATGGCTTACTCCATTAACCCGCTAACTGGCACCGTTCGACTGTGAATAAGCGCAATCAGGGTGCACACCACACACCGTAAATAAATCTCCACCTAGGCCCCTTCCTTCCTCGGAAAGCTCGTCATAATCTCGCGTTGCTGTGACAGGAGAGGCTGCGGTTTCAATACAACAAATCACAGCAACCCTCTCCTCCTCCTGCAGCGGCGAAGGGACAGGAGGCGGTAAACACTAATTTTCATCATCTCCAACGCGCATAGGTCTTTAATAGCTGCAGCAGACACTTCAGACTGTTTAAAGCGATGATGTAAAGTGGAGCTTACTTTACTTTTAGTCGACGAGCTGCCAGGAAAGCTTCAGATGAAGCCGTGCAGTGATTAAAAGTCACAGACACTTAGTGACATAAACGTGAAGGGGAAACGGCGTAATAAGACCAAAAGATTTTTAGGTGCATAGCAAAGGCGCAAGTGAACAACATTTAATGCTCTTGTTTCGCTTTACTCTTTGGTTAAATCGCACTTATGAAATAAGCTCGGAGGTGCAATACGACTAATTTTTGGATGCCAAAATGTGCTTTAGTAAAACTGAATGAATAGCTTTATCAGTTAGTTAAAGCTTAACCACTAACGAGTGGTCTAGCTTTAAATTAAATTAGGCGATATTCTCTTACGTGTTCTACAGGTACTTAGTACCTAGAGTTGGTAAAAAGCACAATATTCTCAGCTGAGATGCAGTTTCAAGTTTATCAAAGTGGCAAAACAGTCTTACAGATGCTTTCTGCACACCTGTTTAGAATACACCTGCCAGTCATTTTGGTGATTCTGCTGAGCGCAACTCAACCATGAGAATCACTTTGCCCTGTGAGCCAGAAAGATGTTGGTACTTCTCAGAGTAAGCTCAACAACTGAGGAAGGCCTTTATAAACCCGAGACTAATGTAGTGATGAAAGCCAGGTGTAATAGTCTTGCGAAGCTGAGACAGTAACGAGCAATAGCACATGGGCTTCACACTTAAGGTATCATGTGAATGCATAACGTATAGATATGGAGCAGCTCCTGGTAATGGAAAATGCACCAAAAGTGGCAGCCTAATTTAAACAGTGAATTTGCCATTCAGTCCATATGCTTCACCTGTCAATATGGAGATATGAGAAAAAAAAAATTGGTGTAAGAGCTGTCACATGAGGTCATGATTGTGAGGTTACCACTGATTTGCCTGCTCATTATGTGAAAAGAATATTTACTGACTTTCTCTAAATTTTTATTACATGTGATTTTTTTTAAAAAAAAAGTGTTTAAAGCACTTTGAGGTGACTGCTGTTGTGTTTTGGGTTTATATAAATCAAACAGAACTGAACTGCAAAGATAACAAAGAAGAGACTTTTAAAAGCACCAAAAAAAAATACTGGTGAGTTGAGTGATATATATACAACTCTCTGGATATGAGTGACAGGTATTTGTTGACCTTGGTACTTAAGATTTAACATAATATTTAACTGGCAGGCATTTAACCAGCAACAGCTCTAATAATCATTTTGCAATATACTCTCACGGGACACATTATTACCTACACCTTGCTAGTACTGGGCTGGACTTTGCCTTCAGAACTGCTTTAATTCTTCATGGCACTGACTCAGCAAGGTGCTGGAAACAATCTCAGAGGTTTTGGTCCATATTGACATGATGGCATCACACAGTTGCTGCAGATTTGTCAGCTGCACATCCATGATGTAACTCACCCATTCCACCACATCCCAAAGGTGCTTTATTAGATTGAGATCTGGTGACTGTGGAGGCCATTTGAGTACAGTGAACTCACTGTAATGTTTGAGATGATTTGAGCTTTGTGACATAGTGCATTATCCTGCTGGAAGCAGCCATCAGAAGATGGGTGCACTGTGGTCATAAAGGGATGGTTATGGTCAGCAACAATGCACAGGCCAGCTGTGAGTTTAAAAGATCCTCGATTGGTACTAAGGGCCCAAAGTATGCTAAGAAAATATCCCCCTCACCATTATACCACCATAAGCCTGACCTGTTGATGCAGAGGCAGAATGGAGCCATGCTTTCATGTTGTTCACACTGACTGATCCTACCATCTGAATGTTGCAGCAAAAATCTAGACTCACTAGATCAGACAATGTTTTTCCAATTTTGTATCATCCAATTTTGCTGAGTCTGTGCAAACTGTAGCCTCAGTTTCCTGTTTCTTAGCTTATAGCAGGTGTGGTCTTCTGCTGCCCTGGCCCATCTGCTTCAAGGTTTAGAGTGCTGTATATTCAGAGATGCTCTTCTGCATACCTTGCTTGTGACAAGTGGTGATTTGAGTTACTGTTTTGCGTTACTGTTACCTTTATTTATTTATTTTCTTCTTATTGTTGTGTGGGGGGAAAGTAAGATCAACAGTTTCTGAAATGCCTACACCAGCCTGTCTGGCACCAACAATGTTGCCACGTTCACAGCCACTTAAATCGCCTTTCGTCCTCATTCTGATGTTGGGTGTGAAATTCTGCAGATCGTCTTGACCATGGATATATGCTTAAATACAGTGGATTGCTGCCATGTGATTGCCCGGTTAGATATTTGTTTAACCAGCAGTTGAACAGGTGGTTTAAGAGGTTTCATGCTTTTGTCATTGTCCAGTATAATGCATTCCCAGCTGTTTCCCTCATACTAAGTTGTTTACATTTTACCTGTTGTTTGATTTCCGGAGCGACACAGGCCGCTTCTCGACTTCCTGTTTCACTGAGGCTCCGGGCTACTCAGCGAAATGGCTGCGTTCCTGCGAGCTCGTAAATATGTCCGTTGTGTCGTCCGTTTCTCCGACCGTGAACTGTAAACGGTAGCGCTGACCGCCTGTGACGATAACAAGGAGACCTACCGGCCACACTGTCATGGTGCGTCACCGTGTTTTTGGCGGTTATTCAGAGAAAGCTGTTAGCGAGCTAGCGAGCTAATGTAGCTAACGTCACCTGGCTTCTTTGAACGTAACTTGCAGCTCAGATCTGGTGGTCTGGAGGTTAACTAGTTACCAAACTAGTTGGCGTCCAACAGTTGACACCTGAATTTTCGTGCAAGGTCCTCAAATTAACGACATACAGATTAAGTCGGATAATTATGCACCGAGATTAGCATTGCATGCAGTGAAGCTAAATATGGTTGTATTTGGCATTTACCTGAGTGGCTTCTAATTAAGGCCCACATCAGAAGTTTATAGTTGAAGTTAATTTATTTTAAAAGCTGGTTTGTTTATGTTTCTCACAAGAACTTAGGTGTGATTTGACAGTTTTCTGTTATTAAATAAACTATTTATCACAGGATGAACAGAGGATTGTGCTGTAATAACAAGGATCACCAAACTGTCTTAACAAAAACAGCGTGCAAGGAAGATAAAGAAAATAAAGTGTGCACTACAGTTAACATATTGCTTATTACTTATTTCATATAAAGTTTATTTAATTTGTTTAGGTAGTAGCACTGTGATTAACAGCAAATCCAAAGTGTGCATTAATGTGTATTAAGTTTGGCTACATGAGGCTGGTTAGTTTAAGCTGCCTACATTTACTTTCATCAGCCTATTGACTGCTGTATACAGGATGGCTGATAATCAGTGTCTTGCTTCCTAGATTAATTTTTCACATTTTGGAAAAAAATGTTAACAAAAAACAAACAAGACAATAATTTATTGATTTCTTGTGCAGGCTGATGAAAATGCAGATATTGGAAGTGCAGTAGAGGATGAAGATGAAAGTTCAGATGACCCAGATCTTCAGGTGAGAGACTTAAATCATGGTTAACATTTCTTTTTACGGTACTGGGCAGAAGTCTCGAGTCACCCCTCATCTCTTTTTATTTTGCTTCCAGGGAGCCAAATGTTCTTTTTTTTGTTTTTTTTAAAAGTGGTCTTGAGGAATAGTTCTCCAGGATTTTTGAAGGTCTTTCAGAGTTTTCAAAGCCAAAGTGCCAAAACCTGTGCTTTATGCAAAGATTTCTAAAGATATGAAAGCAGTATTCTGTTTGCATGATAGAGCAATAAAAACCTGTCTTCCTCTCTAAAATCAGTGAGTATTTGTGACAAATCAGTAATCAGTATTGAACACAATAATCATGATTATCATTTTCATAATTGTTTGGCACTACTTGGTTTTATTTTTTAAATTTTATTTTTGATAGTGAACTACATAGTCTTAATTCCTCACCACAGCTATTCTCTGTGACACATGTGCATCTTTGTTTTTAGTATTTGTCCTGACCGCTGACTCTTTAAACTTTATTTTCCCAACCATATAGGCTGTAACAACAGTGTTATAGTTTGACTGAACACAGTTAAGCTAAACCCGTTTTTTTGGCACTCACCGTATTCATGTTTTAATCGAATTGCAGCTGGAACTCAATGTGTTCAGAGCTCAGTGGATGTCTGAGCTCAAACCGAGCTCCGGAGCGAGTGGAACGAGCAACCGACTGCTGCAAGCCAAAGGTCTGAGGAAGACACAAGAAATTGCTAGAGAGGAAAAGGCAAGTTGCAAAATGATTTATTCTCGCTGTGGGTTGCATGTATTGTCGATTACTATCAGCTGTTGATGGCTGACGAGAGTCACCTTCCCTCAGGCCACAGAGCTGTTCTTGAGAGCTGTTCAGGAGGAGCAGAATGGAGCGGTCTATGAAGGTATGTACTATGTAGGATAAATACCACATGTGTCCACAAATAAAATAACTCTTGAGAAATTAACAACTGTTCATGTTTAAACACCACCCATGTGGTTCTGTCGGTCCTCTGAGAAACCACGATGGCTGCTTGTTTCATTCAGTCTAATCTGATGTTTTTACTTGCAGCTATCAAGTTTTATCGCATGGCTATGCAGCTTGTTCCTGACATTGAGTTTAAAATCAACTACGGCCATCCTCCTGATGCAGACAGAGGTGGAGGGAGCTAGTAAGTCGTTTTATTTTGGATACCCTCTCTTTTTAACTAAAGTGTTTCAGCATGTCCGTTTTCTGAGATTTCTTTTAAATCTACAACTCCAGAGTTTGTTTTCAGACATTAAAAAGTTGTTTTAAAATTATACTAGACCCTTATGTAAATAATTTTCATTTATTTACGGGGGAAAGTTTACATGTGAAGCAATTAAGATACTAAATGCAGAGCTACTACATTCATTGTTATTTTAATAAGACTAGCAGTAGAAAAACTGAACTTTTAATACCAGGCCTGAACAGTTACACTTAGGGTGTGACTAGGATCACTGAACAGGATTAAAACTTAAGCTTCCCCATTTACATCAACAGCAAAAGCAAGTTTTCTTCCTTTGCTGCTGCTCAGTAGGTAAATAATATGGTGTGCTGGCTTGTATGAGAGTGATACATAATCAGATGTATCACCTTTTTGCAGCATGGAGGATAGTGATGCTGATGGGGAGATTGAGGATCTACTGGCCTACTTCGAGCAGCAGCTCACTGTGGAAGGCTCCTTTCCAAAGATTTGCACTCCTGATGTCGAAATGACTCAAGTCCACATTTCAGGTAAAAATCTTTAGTATGATTTGGTTGTAAACCTCCCAAGTCATTAGTAACCTGAAGCCATTATCATTATTTTCTTTTATTTGTTTGCAGCTTTGCCACGGGAAATCCTGATGTACATATTTCGGTGGGTCGTATCAAGTGATCTGGACATGCGAGCTCTGGAGCAGCTATCTTTGGTTTGCCGTGGGTTTTACATTTGTGCAAGGTCAGCCCTGCTTTCAGGGAAATCAGCTGGATGAATTATTTGTCAGGAGTGTGCTCAGGTTTTGAGAAATTGTGACTTTTGCATCAGACAATAAGGGATCTCGTGCTGCTGCTGTGCAGTGTATAAAGCTGGTTTCGGTTACTTCCATCTTAATTTTTCGTTTCTCTTTCCATCTCCCTCCAGGGACCCCGAGATTTGGCGCTCAGCTTGTTTAAGAGTGTGGGGACGGAAGTGCACCAAACTTTTACCCTTCACATCCTGGAGGGAGATGTTCCTGCAGCGGCCTCGTGTCCGTTTCGATGGTAGTTATTATCTTAGTTAATGAGACTAGTACTGAGAACTTTGGATTTCGAAACCCACAACAGAGCTATTTAAGATTTAAATTTAAAGATATAAAAAAATTTTGTCCAATTTCACCTGGCAACAGCCAGCAACCACTTGCCCATTGGTCAGGGAATGCACATTTTTTCCCTAACAACTGGGGGTTGACAGTGTGTCCCCGACTAGTCTCTTGGCCAGTGTGACTAAGACCTTAATGAAAACTTGCTGCCCAGATTTGCTTACTGCTCTTAACTTGCTGCACACTGTTGCCCCCTGCAGTGAGGCATTGGCTGGCGCACGTGTGTCATCTTTTTAAATGTTCTTCTTTCACTGGCTTTATACTTAGTTTAAGTACATAAAAAGACCACATGTAGTGTAGCGTTGCTACAGTAAAGCGGCTGTCTTGTGAACAGACTTTACATTGTTTTATGAGTGTAATACTTCTTTATGCTGTGAGCATTTAGACAATTGTCACATACAGCTAACACCAGCTCAGAGCTGAATGCCTCAAATTACTAGTCACTAATGTTGCTTTTTGCTGATGCTGTTAGAAGTTATTGTTGCCGTATTTATTCCACAGCCAGTGAAGACCAGTTTTTATTTCCACAGGTGTCTATATCAGCAAAACATCATACATCCGTCAAGGAGAGGAATCACTGGATGGATTTTACAGGGCTTGGCATCATGTTGAGTACTACAGGTAAATATTTGACTCTAATCTGTATTTAATGGTTGCGAGTTACACCGCTATCACAGCTACGTGTTGACATTGTTACCACAGGTACCTCCGCTTCTTTCCCGATGGCCACGTCATCATGCTGACCACCCCTGAGGAACCTTTGTCCGTTGTCCCCCGCTTGCGTACTAGGAACACCAGGTACACCTTCTCTTTTCTCTAAACTCAGCAGTAACCATAGACAGTATAAAGACAAAACTTCCAGGGCTGAAAAGTGAAGCCACTGTGAAAGTGCCTTAAACTTGCACCCTGTCTAAATGGCCTGTTGTATGTCTCCAGTTGTAAAGAAGATTAAAGTAAAAAGGCCCTCAGATTGCTTGCACTTGATGGGCTCATTTACTAGTTTCTCGTTATAACGACGACATCAAAGCACCCAAATGATCAACTCAAGGTTTCATAACGGGACTTCACAAACGAACGGCTGATGTCACTGTTGTTACGTTCATTTTTGTTATATACTGTCCTCTTGGGGTTTTTTTGTTTTTTTTTAGAACACTAAAAAAACCAAAAAGAAATCACAAACTGAGTGCCAGCTTCATGATTGTTGAATTTTGTCTCATTTTCAGAATGGATTCAGTTCTGCTCGGTCACTTCCGCCTCTCACAGGAGACGGGAAATCAAACCAAAGTTTTTGCGGTTGTCTGCAAGAAAAAGAGGAGGTAAGAATAATCGGGGGAGATAAATGGATAACTACGTAAATGCACATAAGCATAATCACTCGTCATACATGAGTCTGTGTCTGACAGAACTCGATTCCTTTTTGTGTTATTTTTGACCGTTTGAGAAACAAAAATGCCAACTCCTTGAGTAAATGAAACGCCAATAAATAAAAGTGGTTTAAAAACATGTCAGATATATTAACAAATCACATTATGCAATAGTATATTTATTTATTTATTTGTGTTACCAGTTTTCCCCTGGGCAAAAAATGATATAGTTACTATTAGAAATGGAGTTATTTTTTCACCTTAGTGCCTTATTCGACAGTGTTTTACAGTGTGTTCAGCAGTCTTGGGTGCCGTGTCTCTGAGAGCATCTGCTGTGAATTCCAGTTTTCCGTAATATTTCAGATATGTCGTCAGATCACCGCTGAGCTTGTAAACTGCGTTGCCTGTTGACAGAAAGCGGCTGAGTTTCAAAGGAATCGGTTCTGCAGGCGGAACCCAGCTCCGGACGCTGAACACAGCTTTCACGTGGGACTGGCTCTGTCCTCTGGGGGGCGTCAGAGCTTCAGTAAGCTTGTGTGGATCCACCATTCCTGCCACATCACTTACAAGTAAGTCATGGGACTGCCAATAGAAGTGGAAAAGAAGGGGCGGGCTAGATAAATTTCTATTCCAAACCTGACTATCATTATGCTTTTAGGTTGACTGGGGAAACAGTCGTTACTACATTTGACCTGGAGAGGATGTACACACCCTTCTTCTTTGCACGTGTGAAGAGCTACACTGCTTTCTCTGAGCAGCCTCTTTAAGCAGACCTGCATATGATCTCACAAAGACTGCAGCAGAAATTCAGTCACCATTGCATCAAAACGCATACGTCTCAGCCTGTTTTTAATTTGTGCTGCAGCTGCTTCATAGTGTTGCTGTTTGAACCCTCACGTTTCCTAAATGAAAGCATGTCATCTTTCGGGTACACTTTAGAGAAAACTTATTTTCTGATTTCAGAAATTATGGTAATATGCTAAGAGCTAAAATTATTAGCGGAATTTCTCACCTGTTCATCCTGTTTTTGTTTCGTTGTGCACTTTCTTCCTCAAATAAACAGCGGTGAACAAAATATCAGCCTCGCTGTTCTCATGTGTAACCAGGCAAGTTTTTTTCTTTAATTTACTCAAAATTGATAGGTTTTCTATTATTTCACTGTAATCTATTATGCAACCTGAGGTTAAAAAAAAAAAATGAAAAAAGCATTGCAGATTTAATTTCATAGTTCTACATCATTTGTCTCTTTTGGGACACGTGGGTATAATCCACACATTACATTTTCTGGGAACCGAGCAGATCAAACAGGATTTGCAGAGAAAAAAAAAAGTGAAAGTTGTTTTGGATTAGTCTGAAATAATTTGTGGCTTTATTATAGCTGGTTGCTGTTCTAAAACTTTACTTACCATTTTCATAGAAGTTAAATATCTAAATTGTTTGCTATTGCTGGATTTGTGGGAGTTCATAGTGAAGGGAGGAAAAAGCTGGATAAATGGGTTATTATTCAGTAATCACTAATTAACATGTTAGATTTTGTTTATTAAGTGTTATTTACACATATAAAAATATAAACTTGTTCTTGGTATGCCTTATTAACTGTATGGGAATTAGACTAAAGGAGTATCTTTAAGCTTTCACAGGAAAATCTCAGCCACAGCTAAAAATCAGATCATCAAATGTGTTGATGGAGCGGGAGGAGATCTGAGAACCAAACTTTCTACCAAACCTGTACACGTGTTAGAGATAATGTAATATGTAAATGTGAAGAAAATGGAAAGATCGCTTACTGTACTGCTGTTTTCACAAACCTCAATATTGCACCCGGCCCTCTGCATCTCCCTCAGGCCATGGCCTCTGAAAATCAGTGAGTGAGGGATTGTTTGAATAGCGGCTGGCCAGCAGATATGCCACCAAAGCTCACAGACAGTGGCTCTGTCCTCCCAAACGCAAGCGCTGTGTGACACACGGCTGTCCAGTGCATCAAGTGTGCGTGCAGTGCTCACGAGGAGGAGGACTGAACAAATGGAAAGGACTTAGGTGGTGAGGGTGGGTTATTGACTTGACATATACTGGCTAGATATGTTAACTGGTTGAAACAATGCTGAATGACCTCAGTCAAAGGGGATGTCAGGAGAGAAGAGGCTTTCTGTATGGAAAATCTGTTTGTTTGTTTTTTTTGTCCTCGTGCTCTTAAATCAAAATCATGTCAGGGTCAGCTGATATGACTTTGTAGGACAAAGCTCCCAGAGAGCTGGTTGGAACAGTTTCATGTGTAATTGAGAACACTGTGCAAATGTGACCCCTTCACTGTGGCCTCATGTCTGTTCTCTGAAGTTAGACATGTGGTCACAACATCCTGATTAAATCCACAGAAAGCGAGCACCCACAGAGAAACAGAGAAACTGAAAACCAGTAAAACATGAAGGAAACACACCTTAACACTAAAACTATGTTTTAAGAAATATATAATAATCACCTGAAGCTCAGGGGCCAGTCACCCTTTGCACTAACAGTGATCATGGATGGTATGGCAGAGGTCTGAGTGAGGCAGAATTGTGGAAGATGAGTCATACTTAGTGCTGTCAGGAGATGAGGTGGACGAGGGCCAGACATTAGATCAGGAAGGTGAAAGCTCAGAGGAGGACATACTAGCTTTTGAGGAGCCTGGGCTGGAGCAAACACACAAAGTCTATTATGAATAAGAAGTAATGTCTGAGCTAGAGCTCTGAAGTTGTGAGATTTGGTTTCTCTGACACAAGCTGCTATAGAGGATACCTGCGGCCTGTGAAGGGAATCATCTCTTCATCTGCATGGGCCTTCTGTGGTCTCAGCAGTCTGAGGCAGCCTTGTTGCTCTCTGTTTGAGAGGTGTGACCTTATTAGAGACATCGCGATCATTTGTTACTATGATGGACTGCCTAATCTTGAAGAATCTTATTGAATTGGCTGTCTGAATGAACTATGAACTATCTACGAACGTAGATATGCTGAAGAATGTTTTCAGCTCGAAGGCTGCCTTCAGAGATGAGCACCTCCCTCTGATTTGTGTGGTCTGACATTTCCTTTTTTCAAAAACCTGCTTGCCTATTTACTGTTTGGGGTAATCAGAGGGCCTCCAGTCTTGGTGACTGTGGGCAGTGTTGGCCTGTTTTTATGTTTCATGTCAGTAGGGTTGAAAGTGAATTGATAAAGAAAAGAGAGGTACAGTTTAATGCACATTTAGTAAATATATTATTAATTATATAATTCACAGTAAATAGTTTATCAAACTTCTAGCTAATTATGTGCTTTAAACATATGAATGTATGAATTCAACTGAAAGGGCCCCTCTATACATTGTACCACTAAAAAACTTCAGAGCCCTAGCTTGCACAGTGCTTCTTATCCATAATGGATTGTGGGACACTGAATAAATGTTTTATTTTCAAAGGGCTAAAATTATTGTACATTTCTGAAATCCTACTAAATTAAAGTTAAGAATCTCATGAAATGTGGAAGCTGCAACGCCCGTCAGTTTGAAAATAAAGTCCATGTTGTCTGGTATTCAAACCCCCACAAATGTGGCATCACCAGAAAGCCCAGGATGTCCTCTTGACTGTACAGTAGGACTCAACTAGATGCATAAATTGTGTTTGACATAAAGGCCTCAGACTCATGTCCCTCACAGAGGACAAGAATAAATTGCTGGATCTTAGGGCATGCTTCCAGAAACTTTGGATTGTTTTGAAAATGTAAATAAAAACAGGATTCTATGACATGCAGAACATTTAAAACTTAGATTGAATTTAAATATTTTAAAGACAGCATATCAAATGCTGTAACTTATTTGAATTTTTTTTTTTAAGTTTTAATGCCAACAACATAGTTCTAAAAAGCTTGGACAAGTGCAGCAAAAGACTGCAGAGTCTGTAATGTACGTAATGGGGAAAAACCCACCCTAAGATTATTCAGTAAAATGCTTGGATATTAAAAAAATAATAATCTCAGGCTGCGTTTCCTAAGTTTAGGAGAGGGGTACACTACTACAAAGAGGATTTTGTCATCTAAAGAAGAAAATATTAAAAGATTCAGACAGTCCAGAGTCATACACTATATTGCCAAAAGTATTCAGTCACCCATCCAAATGATTGAATTCAGGTGTCCCAATCACTTCTATGGCCACAGGTGTATAAAATCAAGCACCTAGGCATGCAGACTTCTGCAAACCTTTGTGAAAGAGGGTGCCGGGGTGGCTCAGCGGTAGAGCAGGCAACCACATACAAGGCAAAAAGCTGGTAGTGCAGGTTTGAGTCCTGGCCTGTATTCTTTGCTGCATGATCTTCCCCATCTCTTCTCCTGCTTTCCTGTCATAACCTACACTGTCAAAGCCCCTGTGGCCAAAAATTAAAAAAAAAAAAATATATATATATATTTGTGAAAGAATAGGTTGCTCTCAGTGAATTCCAGTGTGGTACTGTGATAGGGCCACCTGTGCTACAAGTCCAGTCATGAAATTTCCTTGTTACTAAATATTCCACAGTCAGCTGGTAGAATTATAACAAAGTGGAAGTGATTGGGAATGACAGCAACTCACCCACAAAGTGAAAGGTCATAGTAAAATCACAGAGTGGGATCAGCTGAGGTGCACAGAGGTCACCAACTTTCTGCAGAATCAGTCGCTACAGACCTCTAAACTTCATGTGGCCTTCGGATTATTTCAAGAACAGTGCACAGAGAGCTTCATGGAATGGGTTTCCATGACCAAGCAGCTCCATCACTAAGCACAATGCAAAGTGTCAGATGAAGTGGTTTAAAGCATGCCGCCACTGGACTCTAGAGCAGTGGAGATGTGTTCTCTGGAGTAATGAATCACACATCTCTGTCTGGCAATCTGATGGATGATCCTAGGTTTGGCAGGTGCCAGGAGAATGGTACTTGTCTGACTGCATTGGCCAAGTGTAAAGTTTGGTGGAGGGGGGGGGATTATGGTGTGGGGTTGTTTTTCAGGAATTGGGCTCAGCCTCTTAGTTCCAGTGAATGGAACTCTTAATGCATCAGCATACCAAGACATTTTAGACAATTTCATACTCCCAACTTGAGCGAGTTTAGTGTTGAAGAACTGACTGGCCTGCACAGAGTCCTGACCTCAACCCAACAGAACACCTCTGGGATTAATTAGAGTGGAGACTGTGGGCCAGACCTTCTCATCCAACATCAGTGTCTGACCTCACAAATGCACTTCTGGAAGAATGGTCAAAAATGGCCATAACCGCACTAAACCTAAACCTTGTGGAAAGCCTTCCCAGAAGAGTTGAAGCTGTTACAGCTGCAAAGGGTGGGCCAATATTATATTAAACCCATATGCGTGTGAAGGCAGATGAGTGAATGCTTTTGGCAATATAATGTATCTGTACACATGGGACAAGAAAAGAAATGTTTACAAAAGATACAGAAACGCTTCCACCTTCTTTGGGCCTGAGGACTGTGGTGAAGTAGTGAAGTGTATTGTGCTCTGACCAATCAAATTCCTTTCAGATACTGTCTAAAGAACATGGGAGACCATGCAGCTTGTGTCCCCAAAAAGGCGGTATCTGTGATGGTTTAAAGGTGTGTTAATATGATATGTACATCTGTGAAGGCACCATTAATATTCATTGATAGTGCAACTTTTTGACCAACATATCCAGTAGTCCTTGCTTTTCTTTCTAAGTGACACCAAACCACATTTTGCACGTATTCCAACTGCATGGCTGTGCAGCAACAGTGAAAAAAATAAACACTAAAAACATTTAGTGCTTTACAATACAAAAAATGTGACAAATGAAAAGCTGAAATCTTACATCAAGCAAGAATCCTAAATTTTTTTTCTCCAAAGACACAGCAATAACTGATATTAAAAGAAGTGGTGATGTAGCACAGTAATCAATATATCACTAACCTTATAGGATAATCACCTAAGTCATATTGTGGCCAAATTGAAATGTCTTCCTAACTCTACTTTAATAACACTATAGATTCTTTTAGGCAGATATCTCAATTTGGCCAAAATATGACTTAGGGAATTATGCTATGAGGCTAACAATATACCTGTCCCAACTTTTATTGAAATGTATTGTAAGCATAAAATTCAAAATGAGCATTTTCTTTTTTTGGATATGTTGTTTTTATACTTTTTTTTAAAACAGAGTTCACATGGTTTTCAAATCATTGCATTTTTATGCCACTATATACAGAAGCATTTCCAGGGTTTTACTTAAGTTATGAACCTACTTAAGCAGCCCCATAGCACACAAGATTTTTAATCAAAAATGTGAATGTACTTATTACATAGAATGGCATTTTTAGAATAATATACATTATATTGTTCGATCAAAATTATTGATTCATTGGCAGCAGTTAATGTTGCAGTTGTTGATAACTTAAATTAGTTATGTGTTGCTTGATCTATAATAATGCAGTTTATCTGCAAAAAGTTAAATTAAATGTTATCCACATAGCACCAAGTCATCACAGTTGGCTCAGGGCGCTTTATAGTGCAAGGTAAACACCCTACAACATTAGATGATCTCCTATGAGCAAGCACTTGGTGATGGTGGGAAGGAAGAAACTCTTAACAGGGAGAAACCTCCAGCAGAACCAGGCTCGGGGAGGCTCAGTCACAAAAAACATTTTTAAATGGAATAAGAACAACCTTACTTTTTTAATACTTAAAAATGATTCATTTCTTTTTTATTCACGCAGCCCAGCATGTTAGCATGCTCACATGACAGCATGTTAGTATGCTAACAGTTACTGCTGTTACTATTAGCATGGCTAGTAAATGTTTCACAAACCATTAAATAGAAAATAAAATAAAAAACAAAAGATTCAGCATCACTTGTTATTCTTGTCATTGTGGTTTATTTAAAAAAACAAAAAAACAAAGACAAGTATGTTCATAGGGTTTTTTTTTAATGTGCTACAGTGAATAACCATGAGTTGAAACATCAACCTAGATTCACCACCTAATTTCAGTAAAATATATCTATTTAACAGTCTAGAAAATTTTTGATCTCAGTGCATCTTATTATACATCATCACATGCCTGTATGATTTATTGGGTACAGTGTCAGATTTAAGATTCATACTTTAACTACCCTTCTACATTTCTTTTCTATACCTGCATTTATTACCTCCTCTGCTAGGAATTTAAAAACTAATAAATTATCATTAACATAATGAATATGAATTAAATAGTTTAATCACTAAAACCTTCCCTCATTGAAAGCAGTCATTTATTTTTGGAAAATGTGAGAGGAATAGCGGAAATATACTTGTTTACCGTCTTGCGGCTGTCTCTATGCTAAATATGGAGCTACAGCCAGCAGCTTAGCTGTGCTAAGCTAGGCTAGCAGAGAGAGCACATATTTCCTAGCTAATTTAAGTTTCATCAACACCAAACTGTGTTTAGCAGCTATCCAAAATAATCATTTGGGAAATTTGAGAATTTCAAAAAAAACTTAATGTAGATTCAGGCACAGGATTCAGGCAGGAACTTAGACACATATTCGTCTGACATGGACCAACATGCTAATTAAAAACAACAAAATGCTACATTGGAAACCAAATCAAGTGGTCCAGAAGGCACCCTATTTATGTGAAAATAATAAAATTATTATTATTAGTACACTGTTTAATAATATTATTAATATCAATTACTAAAGTTTGATATCTGAGCTTTTTATATAAAGTTCTTAGCAATGGAGTTTATCCAGTTGTCATAATTTTTCCAGTTTTTGAGTAATTGTGTGTTCAAGCAGATCGTACATGTTCTGTCTGGGCTACTACATGGATATTGGAGTAAGATTCAACAGCTTTATCCACAGTCAGCAGTGAGCTTTCATAGCTAACGGTATAGTTTGTCTGAAAACAATGCATTTAATTACTTAGCCATAAACACTATGATTACCTTTACTCGATGCATCTGATCTAAATAGTTAAAAATAAACAGTTATACTGCAGCTGTAATGGCATAGGTTTATTTAATTAAGTTATATTTAAGGTCTTAAAAGTTCAGTGTAACACAGGAAGACTGAGTTTTGTGCAGTTGTTAAGCAGAACTAAATCTATACTCAAAATGCCACAGCTGCCCTGTCACACTGTCTTCATATTTTTCAAACAGAAATCCTAGAGTGTGCAGGACACACTGCTTTGGTTATGCATTTTTTAAGATTGTTAAATATTCCAGAATTGAGACCCTGCACTTCAAAAGGTTTTGTGCAATGTGAAATTTCAGCTGTTGCAGCCTCTCAGTAAATATGCATATCAGTATTACAGAGAGCAAAATTCAAGATTATGCAACTGCTGAGGCAGGAATGAGATAAAGCAAGACATCAGATGCATATTCTAGTTACACATTAAGGACCACAGTAAGCAGTGTGTGTGATTTTCAGTTGTCCCTCAGGTTGACATCATCAAGTGTGGTAAAACCTGCACCGGCCGACACGCTTTTGGTCTTCCATATGTAAAGCATATGAGTCTAAATGTGTGCTTGTTCGCTGGTAGCGAGAACGACATGTTTGCTTTGGAGTAAATTACCTCTAGAGGGTGGGAAAGGCAATATCATACAGTGCCAACCTTACAACGAAATGTTCTTCATTAATCTGTACTGTGAGTAGCAATGTGTGCAAAAACATGGAGAGTCTCTGGATATACTGTAGGTGGGTATGGCTTATTTCATCTGAAGTAAGTGCTAGGCTATTCTAGGTAAGAAGACATCTAGCAGCATTAGCTAACACACTACACTGAGAAAAAAAGTTTCTCAAATGTCAATCCATCCTCAGTTTCTTGGGTGCAGTGAGGTCCGTCGATGGCGTCCCGTTAGCGTGTCCATTTGTTGATAGTGGGGAGCCGTTCTGCGGATGCTTCCTCTGAGAACCACTCCGCTTCTTGTAAGTCTTGAGTGAGACAAAGAAACAGAAACAGAATATTACTACACATAATTTCATAAATGAAAATTCTCTCTTCCTCTCAGCCTTCCTGGTTATTATAGTCTGCAGTATCCACACAGGTCACATGGTAGACCAGGGTTAGCTTCCCCAATAGGGAGGCAGTCTTTTTATCAGGGTGGCTAGATCCCCAGCTCCTCTTTTCTGCATTGCATGTTGTAAGTATCCTTTAGCAAGATACTGAACCCTGATGCATCCATCAGAGTGTGAATGTTCGCTTGAGAAGCACTTAAGCACAGAATGTGTGTGTGTGTGTGTGTGTGAATGAGGCTTGTAGTAAGAAAGCACTGAGTGCTTGAAGAGAAATAGCACTATATACGTTCATTTACCATTAAAAAAATGTAACAGCTTGCTTGAAGTAAATTAGAAACAGTAACAGCTGGTCACTCATTACTCAAAAGGTGCAAAGGGTGAATTTGTAGCAGACTACAGTCAGCTGCAGATAAAGGCCTGTACTGGTGCGTTAATGAGTGCAGGTATTTAAAGCAGCAAGTCAGTGTGGGACTATGGATGTCATCACCTCCGTGAGTGGCTCAAGGATTTATAAATGGGTTTTGTACAACAGCAGGAATCTGTGGCACAAAGGAATGTTGTGGAAAAACTGCTTCCTTATGCAGCCAGGTGCTACTAATCAAATGCAGTTAATTAAATGTTCATCACTGAGTGTGAGCGCCTCTATAAAAGCAGACGTTTTGGCATATTGCAGTCTGGAGCATTCAGGTGTGTGTTAATACAATGCCACAATCTTCCCAGGAATGGAGATTCCAGCAAATTCACCCCAGTGTCAGGCCATGCAATGCTCAGAGAAACTGCAAAAAAAAAAAAAAAATCCAAGAGCTACAAATCAGACTCTTCAGGCCTCAGTTAGCATGTTAATATTAAAGTTTATGACAGTACGATTAGGAAAGGACTGGGCAAGTATGGCTTGTTTGGATGGTTTGCCAGGAGAAAGCCTCCTCTCTTTACAAAGAATGTGGCAGCACGGCTTAGCTTTGCAAAGTTGCATCTGAACAAACCACAAGACTTCTGGAAAAACGTCCTTTGGACAGACAAG